>JAPYYT010001560.1:0-25761 GCA_030522565.1 Ceratosolen corneri | reverse complement strand
ACACATCCGGCAATCATAAACGTATTGAATGTACGAGAAGAATTTATAAAAAAAGAGGTAGTACCGAAAGTCGAGAAACTGCATGATTCTCGAACAGTAAGTAAAAAAATATACAAAATTAAATAGTCAAAGATATGTGTAAAAAGTATATATTATATGAAGATATGATCATATCATAATTCATTTATCTTTTATTATTTAAAAATAATTAGTATTTTACATATAAATAACTTTAATCAATTACGTTAATATTATTGTATTTAATTATGTCTTCTAATACTTTAAAAAAAAACTAAGTTTTACAATGATCCGTATATATAGTAATATATAAAATTAATAGATTCGGAAAAAAATAAAATTAGATAAACAAGACAATAATTAAATTAAAAACAATGATTTTATATAACTAATAAATAAATATCGCATATAAATGCTAGTTTAATTTAATACTAATATTTATTTACAAATTGTAAATTACAAATCGTGCATTATATACCATTCTCTTAATTGTGTTTATAAGGTAATATTACCTATAATAGAAAAAGAATAAAGTATTTAATTAATGCAAATTTCTATTTGTATCGTTAAACAAAAATGTTTAATAATCTTTAAAAAATAATGCATTAATTAAATAATTAAGTACCTTTAAAAAGTTTTTATTGTAAATAAATACTTTAATTTAAAGTAAATAAAAAACACATCCATTTTTCAATTATACGTTTATTAATACGTTTCTCTCATGAATTAATTACAAGTTAAGTATGAGCTGAATTTGTTTCATTCATCTTTAAAACATATTTTTATATAATTTAAATTCAAGAAATAGATTACTAGTCGTCTACATACTAATATTAGTCCATAAAGTATTTTGCGTTATACAACTTCCAGAATACATGACTTATTATCGAGTTACTTAACTTAATGTAATAAAAACATTTATACAAACGCTACATAAACTATATTTCTTTTTTAATAATGTATTTTTCAATAAAACTATAATACTGTTTTGTTAATAACGTTAAAAATATGATATTCATAAATGCTACTTTATTTAGATTTTTACAAACATTATCTATCTTCTAGTGCTATTATCTAAATATATTTATCAAATTATTCTTATTTATAAATTAAATTTATTTATTCTGAAATAATAAAAAATCAGAATTTAAAAATTTTAATTTCAATCAATAAAAATTATTCATTAATATTTACGAAATTTCCAATCAATTAGCCATAAATTTATGCAATTAATTTATTTGTAACAATTACATGTTTATTTCAACTTTTATTATTTACAAAAATAGTAGACAATAGATTTTATTCTTAAAGAAAATTAATATATATACCACCATAAAGTTAGAAATTAAATTAGAATATGGTTATGGTTTAAAATAATTGTACAACTATAATATTGGTCATTTTTTTAAAAATATATTTCTAATTAAATATCATTTATAATTGAAATTACATAGTTTTATTGATGTACATTGTAAACGTAAGAAGTTTATAATATGAAAAATTTCTTCTATAAAGATACTTATGAAAAACAATGTATTTGTAATGCATAGTATAAGAAATTTGTATATATACTCGTGTTCTAACATATTTTTCATTATATTTATTCTATATATATTTTAAACACTATTTTTTTCGTTTTTAATTTTTTAAATTTAAAAAAGTATTATATTTGCATATTGTATTTATTTTTATATCTCTTGATTTCTATTAGAAAATGGATATCATCACTCAATATAATTCTTATATGTCCGATAATAATATCTTAAAATTTATTTACATATTTTTTTCAGTTAACTAATAAGTTATTCTATAATAAATTATTGCAAATACTAATTAATATTATTTTTAATTAATAATATTAAAAAATTTTAATATTTAATATAAAATAATACATTAACTTAAAATTTTATAAATAATTTGAAATTATAATTTATAGATTAAATAAATATTTAATAATTCATTTGAATTTGAATTATTATCATCTGTTTTAACAAAATAAATTTATAATTCGTAAATAATTTAACATTTATTTTAAATTAATATTGACTACACAATTTTTAATCAAAGTATGTGATTACAGCTACATATATTTATTCTAGTTTATATTATTTTTTGTATTACGTTCATAAGTTACAATCCTTTTAAAATATTTATTAAAAAAAAAGTAAGATTTCGAATTAAAATTAATACTCTTTTAGAAAGATATTCTTTATGACTAACACAGTATATTTAACATTAAAAAATGATTTATACTTATTTATTTAGAATAAGTATTTACTTTGTTAGTACACAATTTAATTAAAGTTCAAATGAATTATTCTTTTAAATAGGTTTTATTCTTCAATTTATTTTTCCTTTAAATAGATTGTTTTTAATTTTATATGTAATAAGAAAAAAATTCGAAACACATTTGGTAAAGTACATTTGGTAAAGTTACTTAAAAAATAAATAGTAAACTTGTTAAGTAATCACTTGTTTCAATGATAATCATTAAGCTATTAATAAAAATGTTTATATGCAAACATTATTTTAATATTAATATTTCTTAATATTTTCTATCAATACACTTTTAAATAAAATAGTAAAAAATTAGATTTTTTATGTTTGTATGTTAAATATAAGGTATGTCAAAATTAATATTTTTATATTTTTGCAATTATATAACTATATAACTTTTCCCATAGTGTTTATACAATCAAAATTAAAAGCTTTCATACCAAAGAATCTGTTTCAATAAAAAAAGTCGAATTGTTGCCAATGTAGGAAGAATCCTTGTTAGTTTCTCAAATTTTTCCTTCGGCGTCTGCTTATTACATATAAAGTTGAATTATTCTGTTAGTTAAATTTATTTAAATTGATTTTAATGCATATGCATTATGCGTGTGTATATACACAAACGAATTTGCATGTATATTTGAGATAAAGAGAAATGAATAACTGTATATAGAGTATGAATGCTTAACTGAAATTTTACGAAAATTCGTATTTTTGCACTTTGAAAAGTAAAGATGAAGAAAGTAAGCGTTTTATTCTGTGATCGTGCAAAAGAGAATGGCCGTACAATGTAACGTTGCTGTTTCCTTTGTTTTGATCTTCTTGCTTTCTCTCTCTCTATTTCTTCCCGCCTATTTTTGCCGCCTTTTTTCCCACTAACGTTCTGTCAGGCGTTATGTGCGCGCTTGAAAGTGAGGTTAAAAACAAATGCTCTAAGTGTAATTATAAATACCGTAATAGGCAACAGGAAAAAAGAGAATGCTAGAATATGTTCGATACACAGTATGTATAACCGGCGAGTTAACCTAACCTGATAAATGAAGAGGTGGAAGGGCGGTCGGCAGAGAAAGATTCGCGCGCGCACGCATTTTGGACTACCGGCAGCGACGGCTACAATATCAAGAATTCTCTGTGCTTGGCTCGTTTATTCGTTCGTTCGGCAGTTGAGAAACGACGAGGTACGCGTCAAGAACGTTATTGGATGAGCTTGACTGAAAATCTACGAGAAGTGAAAGATACACAAGAGAAAGTGAGGGTGGAAATACGGAGCCGAAAAAAAAGTGTAATAAAAGAGAGTGGCGAATACGCTTTACGTATTTTATTGGACGTCATAGTACTGAAGCATTA
Organism: Ceratosolen corneri; assembly: GCA_030522565.1. Taxonomy (NCBI): domain Eukaryota; kingdom Metazoa; phylum Arthropoda; class Insecta; order Hymenoptera; family Agaonidae; genus Ceratosolen; species Ceratosolen corneri. The sequence continues at coordinate 22,122 of JAPYYT010001560.1, read as the reverse complement.
CTGCAAGGACAGAAAAGACGGTTCGTATGTATGCGTTTATTAAAGTATTCATAGTGCGCGCGCACACATGTGTACGCAAACACAATCATATACGTATCAAAAGAATAGCCCTGAACCGGGGAGTGCAGACTCTGCTTATGTGTGATTCTAGCGTTCAGAGTTAATCCTCATTAGCTACTAAAGCCAAACGCTTCGATTTTGCTTCTCCCCGTTTTCCTCGTTTTCCTTATTTTGTTTGGAACATTGTAAGAAATTTATGTGTGTGTGCGTACTATACGCTATTCGTAGCTTCTAGTGGATTTTCTCGTGTGATTATACCTCTAGGTGGCATTAAAAAATTAAAAAAAGAAATATATACATACCTAATGTACCAAAAATAGAGGCATATGTTATATATATATATGTGTGTGTGTGTGTGGGGGGTGAGTGGGTGTTTGTACGTGTATGGAGTTTGTATATGCGATTACGTGTGTGGGCGCTTGCACGCGCGAGTCTAGTATGTACGCATGCATATATAAATATTTTTAAGTTGGTTGGTTTAGTTTTATTTATGGTGCAAAAGTTTTGTTGGTCAATACTAATAGTTTTCAAGTTCAATGTATGTATTATAGCTAATAGATAGCCTGAACAAAAAAGAAAAGAAGACTAGACTTTACAATCACGGTGAGTTACAAATTTGTTTCTACCCTTTTTACTCATTTCGAGGTTACATTCATTTCCCTTTTTTATTCTTCTTCATCGTATGTAACCCAAGCAATTCTTTAATTCCACTCGAACTGCTGATCGGGATTTAGCAAGTAGTGGAGTAGTGAAGCAAGAGGGCCGCGAATGAAATTGCATCCGGAGGACGCTCGTACTTCGCAATCGACCAAAAATGTTCCAAACTCATTTTCTTATTCTGCGCTCATGACCGATGCACGGATTATTAATTGTATTTCATTGGTGTAAGCTACAAAATTTACAGCATTCGTTTGCTTATTAATAATATACTAAAAACTTATTAAAAATTTGTTTAGAAATCAACATTTGAATTAAATAAAATTATGTTAAATACGTGGAATTACGAGTAAAAACGTTGAATATAACACATTCGTTTGACCATTTTAAAGAAATATCGATTACTTCTGTGAAAACTTACATATATTGTTGAACATTAATAACAAAAACTATTAATAGATTATTATTGCGAATAACAACATTTTTAATATTATAATATACTGGAATATTTACAAAGTTTAGATTTTCATATTGAATTTTTTCAATCTGAATTTTTTAATTTATAATATAAAAGTAAAATTATTGTTCGAATTTGAAGTACCTTTTCAAACTTATTTGGAATTGCAAAATTATGTATATTTATGCGAACAAGAACAAACATGCAATATAGCATATGAACTAAAGTTTATTGCGATCCGATTATAAAATTTAAGAATTCCTAAACGAATCAGAATGAAATTGAATAATCTGTAATAAATATCTACTATGATATTTTATTTGATATAACTGTATATCCCTCTGTCAAAACTTAAAAACTATACAAAACCAGAAATTGTATAATTTTCAAAAGATCCGATTACAAAATATACGTTACAATTAAGATTCCAAAATAAATCCAAGTACAAGATTTAACACATAAAATTAATATATCAAAAGCTTGGGATAAAATATACCCCTACGACGTTTTCGAAATGAAGTACGAATATTAAAAGAATTTTAGTGTAACTAAAATAAATATAAAAGAAAACTATTTCTAATTACAAATATATACGTTACATGACTTGTAATATTACAGTAATTAAAATACGTGTAAATTTTTATTTTTTTTCATTATATTTTAAGAGAGTCTGGACAGTTGAGATATTTTGTTTTAATCTGTTTTTCAAACTGATTTTTAATTTTATAATGTGAATTAAATTACAAAATTCTTGATTGAGATTCGTAATCGTAAACAAAAATATATATTTAGATTCAAAAACTGTCGTTCTATCTTTATTCGTATACTTTTTTCTATTTTAATATTAATTACATTTTTATTTAAATAATAAACTTTCATTTATATTCTTGTAAAATGCAACAAATGTTATTTTGTGGAAAATTAACCTTTATCACAATTATGCGTTATTTCAATTACTAAGAACACTTGCTTTATAAGAACTCAACTAATATAATTAATATTAATATTACTGTATTAATAATATAAATTATATTTGTATCTTTAATTATTTAGTGTTAGATAGATAAAACTTACGGTTGTTCCATATAGTATTTTAAAATATTTTTAATTTTATATTACGTAGAATAATAACTTGCAAAATAATATTAATGCTATCGGATACTGTAGTGGACAAGTGCGGACATTTCTTTAAATTGTACATTTATAAAATATTATAAATATAGAATCGCGATTGTGGCTACTAGATATTTTTAGAAATATAAACTAGTAAATGTAGTAATTGGTTATTGTTATTAAATAGGAAAAATTACCCAATCTGTCATTTTATTTATAAAAATAATATTACAGTAAATTCTTAACTTATTTTAAATTATACGTAAAAATGTTTAATTTTTATTAAATATTATATATTAATCTTAGATAGTTATCATTTTTATCATAAAATAATATTGAAACGGTAATATAAGAGAAGTTTATTAAATTACCAGGTTTATACTTATTTATTTGCTAAATTTTTTTTTAATTAAATTCTGTTCTTAATTATTTGAAAATGTAACTTGATTTAAAAAATTATCGAAAAAAATTTCAGGACGAAAGTGAAGAAAGAAGCGAATGTGAAGAAATAAGAAATTCACTGATTGGTGGATGAATCTGGATTCAAAAATTAGTAGGCGGGTGATTATAAATAGATTTTGAAAATAGAATTTATATGAGAGAATAATAGGAAACTGCACTGCAAACTCTCATGAAGTCTTATCTTTTAAAAATAGAATTTGTTTTATCAAAAAGCTGATACGTATTATTGTACTGTAACTTATTTATTTATATTCACAAATGCTGTAAATTTAGCTTAAAATTTATTTCTACACAGATTTTGTAAATATATTTGTTTAATGGAGATGTATATTGCTCTCTCTTCTATTTAAGTTATTTTTTCCTTATAGTTTTCAAAGCAAGATAATAGTATTACCAACTCATTGTATAATGTAAATTAAATTTTTATTTTGAAACCTTTATTATGATAAAGTTAATTTTTCGAGAATGCACAATGTGTAATAGTTTGTAGATATGCCATTATATGTAATAAAAGAAAGTATAATTAGTCAAAGCAATTGCTTACATTTTCCATATATATATACACACATTATGAATACATACATGAACGCATATGAACTTTGATAACAATAAAAAAATTATAAAAATCAAAAAAGGATTTTCATTTTAAAAAAGTTAAAATTTATGCAATATAATTGAAATTTACATAAAACTTAATTGTCAGTTTTTATAATTTATTTTTAATTTTATTTCTATAAATGTCAAAAATTTCTGAAACATAAAAGTATATAATGTTAAAATGCCTATTCCACGTGCACCATTATAATTTGAATTTAATTTTACAAAAAGTAAACAATGATAAAATTCATTCCCAGCTAATCTAATATGTACTTACTCTTCTGTGGAACGTTCATTATACTTAATTATTTAAATTGTAATATTATTTATTTTTTAATTTTGCATTATAAAATATATTTTTATTACTACTTTAGACAATATTAAAATAAAAAACATGTTATTGTAAATGATGAGTATAATATAATAAGTAATGTACATTATTAATTACTATCTTGATTTTATCATGGATATATAATTTTTGTATTTCATATGTTTTAACAAATTTCTGAGTTCCTTAGGTTTAAATATGAAATAACAAAATACAATTTATTAGAAAGGCAATTATTATAATATACATAAATTTTTACAAATCAAATTAATTGTATCAATTCAATATTGATTAACAATAAGACTGTGTTGATTTTGTTTTAACAAATATTATTACGAATTCAAATGTGTTAAAATATTTATATTTTAATGTTTTTTACCAATAAAAAATTATATGATTTATGTTTGGTAAATATGAAACTAACGTTTCTTGTCATTTTTTATCAAATATCTAAGTTAATGAATCTCAATAATTTATGTAAAATTAATTTTCAGTGTGTAATTATTAAAATTTTAATTTTAGCACGTACCTTGTTTTTGAAAGAGCAAAGTAACTATAAATTATATATGTACAAAACATCTAGTTTTATGTCTATTCAATTTTTGAAAAAGTTAGAATTTTGATAAAGAACAATTTTTTTATTTTGATTTTTTATATATTTAATTTAAGTTTTATTATGTATTATTGTAAATGCAGATTTAATTTATTCAATATTTTTGTTAAATATTGAGGATTGAACATTTTGAAAATAAATATTTGTCATCGATTATCGGTATAATACCGGATGCTGACTTCTAATAGTCATGTAGTTCATAACCATGGCTTTGTATGCATATGTATGTAATCACAGCAGCTTCTCGTCACTTTTCAGGTATATTTTTGTACACACAGGCACACACAGGACAGAAATACTATTTTTTTTCTCTTATCGTTTCACCAAGGTCATGGTCACCCACTCTTCGAAATAAGTTTATTCTGACTTTCTTTTACAGCTACTTTCTGAAATATTATATTAGTGCATTATGTAACTCAGTGATTATTATAATGATGACAATAATGAGTGATAATAACTCATGATGGTGGAGGTACACATATGTTAATATTCAAAAATATTTTTGCATATATTAGTAGTATAAGATACCTTGATATAAAAGCTTTGATCACTCATAATCTATTCAATTGTTTCTCTTAAACTTTTACCTTTGCTTTGTACATGTGTTATAATAAAACTAATAAATACATTACCTGTATGAGTTATAACCATTCAAGTGACTATTGATTTTTTAAAGGCAATTCAGTTTTTATAACAATTTATGGTTTTATATAATTGCTTGATCCCAATAATACAAAATATATTAAAATAATATAAATTTAATATTTAAATTCATTAATAAAATTTAGTGCCTTTAACATTTAATGTAAGTAATGCGAAATTACTTAAAAAATTTATTTTGTGTTTTATGATTAAGCAAATATTTCTATTAAAAAAGAATTCATAGCTTTTAAATTAAATACACTCATTAATATAAAGCTAATTATAAAAAAACAGATATTTTTAATTATTGCAATAGTTTACACTTACTAGCTAGGAAAAAAGATATTATAGCTGTATAATAAAATAATATTTTAAAAATAATTGTAAATACTAACGCATCATATAATATATGTATATAGTAAAATTGATAAACAATTGAATATATACTTTTAGTAAAAGTAGAGTTTCCATTTGTGTTTAATTTAATTTTTATGTATGATTGTAAAAATAAAAATTTTTAATTAATCTAATTAGATTGTACATATGAGCCGATGAGGATTTAAAAGATTGACTTATATAATTTCGAAAATTGTTCTTCTTCAATAAATTTTTCTATTATCAACTATACAAAACTTTACACTATACAGTTTAAATTAAAAGTTTTATTCACTTCATTTTAATAAAAACAGTTCAATGCTCAAAATATTTTACAATGAATGGTGTGCAATAAAAATTAAATGTTAATATTTTTTTCTACATCTCTACGTTAAACATCTAATTGCTTTCAGTAGCAGTATTTCTTTGGCTTTCCATTAAAAATTTTATTTATCTAATATGAAATCAATAAAATAGAATGAAAGTAATCTTATATATTGTAGATGAAGTTAACATAAAATATAAAGAGTATGAAATATCGTATGTACATTATTTTCTCAATTTGTTTTTATGTTCCTAAAGGCGTACATTGTTATTTCATCTTTAAACAAGATTATTTAACTAATTCCTTTGTCGTATTATATAAATCAGGTATAACGATAGAACAACAGCTTGTAAGTGAATCGAGTCTCGGTTTCATTAAATCATCTCGACTGTACTCGTTGAATTCTAATGTCTACTAATCGCTTTGAATAGTATGCAGCCGTCACGATAGATTAAACGTAATTAATATATTTTCAAATTTTGTATTATCTCGACTAATAAGATAGTTACTGGCTCTTCATTGCTACGTAATTAACTAGTTAACGAACCAGAATAACCATTAATTAATTCTTCTTGAATTAATAATAAGAGAAAAATAAGAATGTTCTAATAAAATATTAAACATACAAATATTGCTCTATATATACACAAAAATAATATATTTAAAATTATCAAATTAGTGTATGTGATAATTTTTACGAGAAAATGCTTATTGATTTTAAAATAAAACATCTGTTTTTTCTTTTATTTATTTAAGATAATTGCCTATTTTATTATATAGTTAAGTAAATCTGAAGAAGTTTTCAGTAAATATTGATAAATCGATTATTTGATTACTTAAAAATTTTTAACATTATTGGAATAATAAATGTTTATAGAATAAAATTATAACAGATATTTTTGTGAAAAAATAAAAATATAATTTATTAGTAGACTGATTTTAACTTCAAAGAAAAATAAGTAGTTAAGTTTTATTAAATACTATATATATAATTGTAACTATTCGAATTTTTAATTGATTGGAAATTAAGTTTAAGTTATTTACCGAACAACTAAAAAGCAATTATTAGTAATAGTGTGAAATAAGTAAATCCAAGGTTCTTTGCCAGGTGTTGATTTGTTTCTCCATTTTTTACTGCCTTTGACTCTTTCGCCGAAATGAATGACAATTTAATTTTTATTCTCTCTAAGCTAAATTCTTCAAGTAGAGTTATTTTAGTTACAATTTTCAAATTGTACTATAAAATTAATTATATTTTTGAATTATATAATTGAATTTAATTTCAATATTCGTCTTCTACATTGAATTAACGGTTTTATTTGATAATAATTATTTCTTTAATGTTTAAAACAAAGAAATATCAAATGAACAATGGCAGTCGATTATTACAATTATTTAGTATTTAATTTAAATATATTACTGTTTAATCATATGTTGTATTTTTAAAAAGAAATATAAATGTAGATTAATATTTAAGCATATCCTTTCAAAAGTTCATAAATTAAAATTAAATTTATCATTATTATTATTATTATTATTATTATTTATATACTTATGTTATATCCTGAATATGTACAAAATAAATTGGTATTTTGAAAAGTTTTTAAATAATACTAATTTTATATATAATAATAAAAGGTTATTATACTGTCTTAATAATATATATATATATATATATATTTGCATATAAAATATATGCAAAAATATATAATAATAAATACTGTCTTAGGTAACTCTGTTAAGATTTGTAATTTTTGTTCTTCTCAACTATTTATCCCACTTTCATTGGTTTTGTACTCACTTCACTTATACACCTCTATTCATAAAATGCTCTCACGTTACTTGCGTAGGAATAAAAAAAATTTCCAATTCAAAAGAAGAAACTGGGAAAATGTTGAAGGATACAATTGGGAATCTCCTCTTTAACATTTGTTTATTGCAATTTTTTATTTCTTTCACTTTAGTATTTTCTAAATTTATCTTATAAAATATTCGAAATAATAAGAAAACTTTGAAGCCATACATTTAAGAGATACACCCACAATAAAATATGAAAATCAGCATTTATCAATTTTCATATAAATTTATTTGTATTCTTATGATAAGAGTTACATATTTTTCAATGGGCAAACATAAGTTAACGCATACAATGCAGCCAATATCGAAAATAAAATTGTATTAAAATTTATGTGCATATTAGAAATTATTTTATAATATTGAGGCATATTTCACAACATTCTTGGTTAAATAAAAAAATCATCATGAAATCTCATTCCATACTAATTATATAAGTATATTTGCAATAAGATAAATTATTGAGTATAAAATTGATTCTATTAATAATTTATCTGTAGAATCTATCTGAATTATTTTATTAAAATTTGATAGAATGGAATATAGACTTACTCCCAAAATCTTTGCATAAATAACTATTTACATAATTTTTGTTGTTAAATAGTTTTTGTTAAATTTTTCAATTTTTTGTAGATATATTAAATATATTATATTCTCCAACTATTCCAATTTTTTAATATGTTTGTTCAAGAAAAAGATTATCAAAAACAAATATCTTCAACAATAAAATATTAAAAAGTTAATATTAAAGTTAAGTTATAACAAATTTGTCCTTAAAAACTTTTTTGATAACTAAAATGAAAATTAAAAGCAAATCTAAGTAATTAATTAAAGTATCGATTAAAAAAATTTATTATTTTGCTATACAAATGAATTAATTTTGTTTGCAATTCGGTAAATGAAATACAAAGAATAATCAAAATATAAGAAAAAATATTTTTAAATTCTTGAAAAAAATTTAATTTATTTTAAATATTTATCTTTCTAAGTTATTAGTTTCTATTTTCGTATAGTCACTATTATATTTTTATAGTTTTTTGTAATAAATGGTTTTATACTTTATGTGTTTTTTAAGAAAATAGCAAAAACATTGATAATAATTACTTCATGGCATAAATAACAATACGATTCCATCGACAGTTTGGATATTTCAGTCGGTAGTCGGTGTCATGCGGATACGATTTGCAGTGCAATAGAATAGAATCAAAGAAAAGAGGAAGAAAAAGCGGTAGAACGAGACAAGTTAGAAATCGATTGATGAAGCATTTCACAGATAAAAAAATAATAATTTATTCCAGTAACTTATTATTTTGATATTTTTTTGAGTTGTGATCTCTCAGTTAATAAACCTGTAATTATTCATTCAAGGTGTAGTAGATTATAACAAAAAATATATGGTTTTAGTCTATGTAATAATTCAATTATACGCCACGTTTTTAATAAAGAAAAATTTAAACTATAACATAATTATAGTAATAAATATTATCAAGGCTGTTTCATACAAATAATTAAGTCATGTTTTGGTTATGTGGGCACCTGGTGAAGGATAGTTAGTTATTTATTTCACATCTTTATATAAAAAATTATGAAAAATCAAATTTATACCACAATAATTCAAGTATGAAATTAGAATACCAGTATGATATTAAAATTCATCAGTACTATTCCAGAAAGTGTAATATTCACGTTCTATTTATTATATTACATATCTCATAAATGTATTAATTCTCAGTATAGATTAAACTAAACTTTTCATTACAATAATTTATGTTTAGTTATTGTTTACTATATTTGTTTACTTCACGATATTAAAAAAAAAATATTTTACTAAATATTTCCATAAAAACCGATACTAATTTTGTTGAATAAAATTTTAGTTGAGAAATATTCTTCTTCGGAATATTTAATTAATTAATATTATTAAAAATTATCAGAAAAACGTAACAATTTATCTAAATAAATAAAATTGAACTAGTTTAACTTAATTTATTCATTGTATGTTTCATCTTTTAACTTTAAACATTAAATTAATAGTAGATAACATTAAAATTAGCTAACTGGAATATGAACAAATTATACAAACAGAAATAATATAAGCATAGTTTATAAATATATGAACATAAATTTAATTATTTATAAAAATTAAATTTATATACAAGAATGTATTTTTATATATTTTGAATTTAGTTTCAAAAATATTATTGCAAAGTAAATTTTTTTTCCATTTACTAATATATATTTTTTAAAATAAGAATTACAAAGTACTGAAATAAAAATAGTCTCACGAATACAAGAAATATACAAATTTTTATAATGAATTCTTTATAATAAATACTACAATATTAAAGAAGAATAGAAAAAACAATAATTTTCATACGTTTTATTACTTTTTAAATACATCATTTTTTTATACATTGTGTGTTATTGAATGACGTTCGTTATTATGATTTTTCACTTAATTTACAATTTATAATATATTTGTAATTTTAATAAATCTGTTATAAATTTAAATTACTAAAGTTTGTTAAAATTTATTTAAATAATATTTATATCGACATTGTATAAACAAGTTTTCGTTAAAAATTATTTAAATAATTGTATTAGTAAATAATTAAATACAAATAATTTCATACTGTTTTTTAATTTACATAAATAATCTTTATAGAGCTTGCAGTGTCAATAATATAGATATTAGTTAATTACAAGAAAAAATACGATGTGTTAAACTGTGTTGATATTTATTATAAATTTTTTTTTAGTGTAATTATTTTTATGTGCATTTGTATTTGAACTGATTATCTTTCATTTTTTACAATAAATATTCTATTATTATATTTATCAATATAAATATGGCTTTTTTTTTTTAGTAAAACAAAAATAATATATTTATTTGAATATAAAAGAATTTAATTACAATATGTAAATAAATATGTAAATATGTAAATAAAATAATTATCTTTCGTAATATAAAATTAATTTTAACTATTTGATTTGATAACGAAAATTTATTTAAAATATTTTGTATATATAAAAATTCATAAAATTTCATTTATTAACATTATTTATTTTTTAATACGTATACAAAATAATTATATATTGTTATAATTAATCAAATATTATTTACTTGCCACCAGCTGCCTTCATCTTTCTATTTGGGTTGAAATTTTAAAGTAAAATGTCCACTTCGTGAACTATTTATCGTCTTTATTGAAAAATTATAAGTAATAAAAATTTTTACTTGAAATTTCGTATTTTGAAATACTTCGCAAAATATTTTTATATGTTGAACTAACTATTAAAGAAAAAAATGTAATAATAATACTAACTAAACATAGTATTATATGCAAATCTAATATAGAATAACGTACAATGAAAATACATTCAAAATTAAACGAGAGTAATGAAAAAGATGATGCAAAACTAAATTTATATCTAGAAAAAGAGAAATAAAGAGAATAAAATAATTAAACATATGAAAAGAGATACGTACTTAACGTAAGGATGTAATATATTTTACAGGTTATAAGGTATTCGAGCATTGACATATTATTTATTATGCAATCGCATAATAAAAAGCGGATTCTTAATAATAGACTCGCCTTGTCAATATCATCCATATAAACCATAAATAAAGCGTAATAGCTGTACTTAACTTACGGTAACCACTAAAGAAATTATAACCGATTATATAATTGATTTAGTTTTGTAAAAGTAATAAAAAGTGCTGCTGTAATGTAAAAAACATATTTTGTAAATGTGAAGTGTGAAATGCATTTTCGTAACATACGAAATTTGTTTTAAAATTTTAAAATTGTCTTTTTGTTATACATAAATCGAGTATGGTATTTTTTAATTATTGTATATACTTAATTTCATATATCTCAATCGTACAATATATTAATAAATAATAAATAATAATAAAACAAATTGATAAAATTACAAAAAGCAGCATATCCTAGAGTTAGGCTTTTTGTCGACTTTCTTAGATTTCATAGATTCATATAGAAATTATTTTATTTTAAATGCAAATATTATACTAAATATTATCTCATTTAGATACATCATATATATTCTTTTTTGTGAGAATATTTTAAAATAACTGTTCGTATTAAATATTTTTAAAAATAATAATCGATATTGAATGAATTCGATATTGAACATCAATAAATCTACGCTTTGTTATTAATCCTGTAATATTACTGTAACAATTTGAAAATTATAGAATTATTTTATTAATAACGTTTCTATAAGAGACTTTGAAAGAATTCCATTACTTGATTATATGTTAATTTTTCTATCAATTATCTTATCTCTAAATAAATATCTGAACTTTTTATCATTATTTTGATGCATTTAGGACCATAACCTAATCTTTCAAATTATTTAAATATAACGGTATAAATAAAAAGCACCAATCTTTAAAAATAATTATTGAAATATTGTGTGATAGATGTAAGCAGAAAAACTTTACATCATACTACTGTTTACTAAACCACAAGAGGACATAAACGAATTTGAAAGCGGATTTTACACATTTGACAGTAACAAATAAATTAAATACGAAACACATAATGCAACTCATAGACACTCTTTTGCAGATACGAAGACATCTACACTCACTATTAAGGAATTTTGTTACTGTTAAAACAATTAGAATATTTGTTAAAACAGATACAAAAAAGAAAAGAACAATGACTAATATTGATAAATTATATGGAAACAAAAATTTACTTAATTTATTATTATATTAATTTACTTATTAAAATATTTTAATGTAATATAATTTAATCTGTTTATTTAAGTAAGTTATAATTAATTATTATCATAATATTTAAATAAGACATAATTAATTAACTTTATCTTTAAGTTAATGTTCATATTAATAAATATATTTTTTATCATGATGCTGATGTATTTTTCAATATTGTAGAAATAAAATATTGTCTCTTTAGTAATAACAAAACAAATAAACAAGACATACTCAAAGTTTATCATTAAATATTTGTCCTTTCATTGTTTATTTATTTATACATCCCTGATAATTTAAAATTATTTCACATGATTTTCTTTTTGGTATGACATTAAATTATGTATTACTTTTTTAAAACATATTACAATAAATTTTATGAAATGAAAAACTTTTCAGATTGAAAGGACAAATGTATATTTTAAATTGAAACTATGCTATTAACATGTAATAAATGATTAATAAGAAATGAATGTTTACTTATTCATGAAACTCAAAATTGATAACTTGTTTCAATCTATATTGTAAAAAGGTAAAAATATATACTTCAATCTTTCCTGTATTACCATTTGTGTCACATTGTCGAGCTATTATATAAATTAATTTTTTTAACCTAAACTCAAATCATGATTCACTTGAGATATTTTAATTAATTTTCAATCTACATTACTTTATTTTTTGCATGAAATTATTGTTATTATACCAATTAATATGAGCGTTAATCAGATACTTATCTAAATTATAAAACAAAAATTATAATAAATGAAAGTATGTAAATCTAAGAATTCTTTTTAATAAATTTAAAGTTTGCATGATTTTTATTCGATATACAGTTTCTTTAGATTCAATTTTCTTTATAATGTAAAAATCAACTATTCATATAAATTAAATCAATTCTTTTAACAATCATTTATTATGATCATCAAAGAAAAATATGAATTTTTGAAAAATATATAATTATAGTATGACTTCAAAATAAAAATCTATTTAATTTTATATCCTATTACGTGAAAATAATGTAAGATAAAAATAATTTTGGATGACAGAATATCTTACAAATTTTTATTGTCTACTAAATGTACCAATTTTAGATTACTAACCTTTAATACATCTTTTAAAAAGTTTAATTCAATACTTTTGTAATAAATAATACATAGAAATTAATTAATTTAAGGTTTAATATGTACTAAGCAATATTATTAAAATACTAACAAAATTTAATAATTATATCAAAGCAAACTATTATGAAAGTACTTGAAAATAATGTTAAGATTACCAGTATAAGTAACTGCTTGTATGGTGAGAAGCGCTCGTTGGTAATGAAAACCAATCTACCAACCTTGATGTGTTGTAGATATTGTGTTGACCATATGTTCAAAAATTGTTGGATTCGCTGTTGAATAAATTGCCAGCAAGAAAGCCTTGTAGTAGACAAATCCGTCAAAGAAGTTTGTGGAGATCATTGAACCGCCAATTAGAAAGTGATCGTGGGTGAGTACAGTTACGTCACTGGGTCGTCACTAAGTGGGTCAATAGGCCGTGAATTTAAAATAGCTTCAATTTGTGATAGAAGAGTTGTAAATTCTTCCATCGTGAGCAATGTATCTTTAATTGTGCTTTTAAGCAGTAGTTTACCGATTTTACTCCCGATTCCCAATTTCCTCCCATATGAGGTGCTGCTGAAGGGTTGAATTGCCATTTTGTTCTCGGCTGCAATAATGTCTGGGAGTGGCAATTCATGGCTTCCTCTCAAGTAAGCTATGAACGTAATGCATAAAGCAATGATTTTTAAAAGCTTATATAGATTAGAATATCAATGGATAATATCGCACTGATATTTTGTTTTGATACGTCTGCCAATAGTGAGCGTCTTGTTGAGCCTCTTAAGCACTCTAATCGTCCTTCATTCGTATATTTTAGATAGCAATTTCAAACCTAATATATTGGTTTCGCAATCATCGAAAATAATACGTAAGTCTTTGGGATCATTTTCGTTTAGTATTTTAGTGACATTCTGGTGCGTTGTTTGTCATTTTGCTAGTGGAAAACCACCCGCCATGCACTGGTTTTGAAGTTGCATAGCAAATTTCTTTTTAATTGTTTTGAAGTGCATGCTTTTTTGAATATATTTATGTACATATGTTCCAAAAGTACCTGGTGCTACAATAAGAGGACATTTATCCCCCCCCTCTTCGGCAAGTTATATCAGCGTTATTGCTGCTAAGAAAAAATGGCGCGGCTTTCACTACATATGTGACTTGTCTCATGAAATGACACTTAATTATTTTGTTTGTCAATCTATATTTTCTGTAGGTTTCAATTATTTTATGAATTTTGTTAATATCAATAGCAAATGCTTGTGTAGTTTCACCCACAACGATACATCTGAAATGAAATTAGCTCAAAATCACTAAATTCCTGTTTTAAGGATGACAGTATTATGTCAAAAGATTTTAATTGACCAAATAGATGTCTAGATATAAAGTTAGTTATAATCCTGAATCATAGAAAAACGAGATTGCTGAGTTGAACATGGTAAAATTACCTCAGCTATTGCAGTTACTAAAACATAATTTAAAAAAGATTACTCTCGATATTAATGATTTTCTGTGGGGTGATCAGCTAAACAAATGTTACAGAGTCTTTTTCTTTTATGAATTTTAATTGATCACTTAACGACATGCACTTTAATTTTTGGTAATATCCAATAAAATGTTCTTTGTCACAACACTTGTAGTTAATTGGCTTCCTTACCTTGGTGAGTACTAAAAATTTTAATAGCATTTGCCTTGTTCTTTGACGCAGTATAGATGCCGTATCCTAAATTACTGTTGCTAATTGCTCGATTGCGTAAATTGTTCAATCGTTGATAGTGACCTCGATAGTGTCAGTTTAAACTGCCATAATTGTTCTATTGTGGGATATTTGCTATTGCCGTTTATCTATATTTCCTATTGTGAAAGATAAGTGTGATAAAGGCATTGGGATGCATGAAATGTGATAACAATAACAGTTATGTTGGGCATGTCTTCGTATGAATTTAAAATAAATCTTGCTTCCCTTACATCGCCAAGGTAATGTCTTAATGCTGTTTCATTTGATGGAATAATGTCAGAATGAGTAAACATCTTTTCCAGATTGGACTGAATGCTGAACTTCTCATTTTAAAAATTGGTTTTTAGTAAATACCATAATTCCATTACTCTTTCTTTAGTTTTAATTTTACGTTGAGTCTGAGAAATTCAAGCCCAACGAATTACATAGTTAATGAAGCCATTGTATGTCATTGAGCGTGAAAGTATCTCTAAATGTTGGCCATTCTGAATAGTCCCCATTAAATCTTTCAATCGTTATCTCAAGCAATCCTCCTTGGTTCTTGTGGTTCCTTCTCTCTGCTTTGGCGATCTTGGACATTTATAGCATTCTTAGTCTCTTTGGTTATTTTAACATGAAACGCATTTACTGTATTATTTATTGTAACATTTATTGGAAATTGATTAAATAGGCTTTATTAATGACAAAATATTTACTGTACCTGTAAAATACAGTGTCAGCAGAAGTAATATTACAGTAATTCTTGTCGTAGATTACGAATGTATACAGGATGCTGAATAATCTGGCGATTAATATCAGGTGACTGCTGCCTTGCCAGGGAGCTACTCGTTATTATTGCATTGACCGGGGAATCTGTTCAATTGTACTCAATTGTAAATTGTGCACCTTAAAAAACTTGCTGATCGACTTCTTGATTCCAGCGGCTTTGATCCATTGAATTGCTGAAATAATTTCTACTTTAAATTTACTAACAACGATTCGTTGGGAACTCTTCACCAATTTGGGAAACTTTGATTTTTGTTAGAAGCCTTCCTTGTACTCCGTAGAGATATTTTGAGAGTCCAGGGAATATTTACGAATTTAAGAGTACAAAAGTTCTAATTCTTTATTTGTAACCGCTTCAAAAATTTTCAAGGATGTCAGCTGCAACTACTCATGCAGCCTTTTTTATTGACATCACCCATTCACGGTCTAGGTTTCTCGGGAGTGAAAAAACATGAAAATCGGCTCAAAGTCAATTAGTGTCTTGTGATTAGTGTACATTAATAATTAGGGGTGGGCTCTGGATAGGGCCTTGTGAGACAATGAACGTTGATATTGCTGTCCAATGCTGCAGTTTACAGTATTCCAAAGAAAGTATAAATCATGATTGTTTTTACTATGTGCATATTTATAGCTATATTGATTTCATTTTATTTTGAAACATGGCACGCGACAAAAAATGGGATCACGAACTCTAGTCGTAGGCAAAAATTGTAAACTGGTCAAGCCGAGACCGTAAGGCACACTCGGGAATTATCGTAGAAGACGAAGGCTCTCGGGACACATCGGGTAATCATAAACAGGCTGAAATTTCTAACGAATTTTCTAAACAATAAAATACTGTAGTGAGACGATCGACGTTCTCACAGAATTTCGAACACTATTCTAAATAAAATCAGTCTTAGATAACTCCTAACCTTAAACTTCATCATATTTTAGATGAAATATAAATATATATCGTATTCACTCACTTATAGATATTTCTAAAAATAGTACGTCGGATTCAAGTGTCTGAATTCGTATCCCATGTACTTCCGGTCACAAAGTAAGTCAACGTTATTTCCGACAAGAACATTTTTTAGGCACTATCAGTATTTCAGGGCATATTGAATGTGTATTTATTACATGAACTAATTGACAATCTCAGCGATGACAGCGTGTAGTGTTGCACCGTGTCAGTGTATCTGGAACTCTCAATTTCTTAGATTAAACTTTGACGTATGAAGTGTTCAACTTTCGAAAATTTATTTTAAATCTTAAGAGCTGCTTTTTTACTCTAACTGTTAAATGAAGCAGATTATAATTTTAGTGCTAAGTAATTCAAAAATTATATTTCGATATTCCCTTGAGAAAAGATAACAATATCAGAGTTTGTATTTTATTATGTATATTAAAATATTAACTAAATATGAAATAATATTATTTTCTCTCAAAAAGAGTTTTAAAATGTTTAATGAAAGTTTAATAGCTTTCTCCATTTTTTATTATAGTTACATTTTTTTAAATATAATAGATCATTATTATTATTTTAATTGTGGTTATAGTATGACTGATAGTGATGATTTAACCCGTATATCTTCAAAGTGTGAGTGGGAGAGGCAGATACTGGAAAGAAGAGGATAGAAATAGATTTTAAAGAAAAGTCTTCGAACTATTTTCGTTACGTTTAAATTATTTTTTATTAATTAAGGTCAATGAATTTGAAATGTTTTGAGTTTGAAATGATGGAAGGAAAAAAAGGTTGTTGAAACAAGTTGTGAGTTGTGAATTGATGTTAGAAATTGATTAGAATTACGTATTTATTTAATGGAAAGATGATACAAGCATAGGTTGAGGTAAATTGTAAATAGAGTGTATATCATCTAATTTCTCCCTGCTAAGTGAGTGGAATTGTTAATAAATATATAACATGTATATTATTTAACTGACCACTTCTAGATGAAAGGAAATTGTAATTAAGATATATATTTTCTATAATTACCCGCTGCTATATATAAATATAAAACATAAATTATTTAACTGACAACTACTAGTTGAGCGGAATTTGCAATTCAAGTAAATATCTCTTGTACTTACTGTAAACTGCAGTCTCTCCTTTTTTATACTTATAAACAACAAAGTACACTAGACGAACGGTTTCCAAGCATAGAAATATTAACTGCGGGAGTTCCGATGTCGAACGGAATACCGAACAGACATATATATATCTATCTACCTAACACACACATATATATTAAAAGTATAAGTATAGGTATATATGAAACTTAAATAAATTATAAGTTTATTGAATTATATTAGCCTACAGATGATTAATTTAAAAATACTTTTATTACAACTATATAAATAATAAAATTGAAAATTTTAATGTATTTTAGTTTTGTTAAAATTTTTTATTATTAAATAAAATTAAAAATTGTTAAGTTAAATAAAATATTACAATTACACAAAATTCAAAAAATATTGTTTAATGAGTACGGAAAAGTACGTTCAATGAAATAATTCTTCAAAAATAAATAAAAATTTTATATAGTGTTTAAGTATTATACTTTACTAAACAAAGTTTTATAGAAAACAAAACTAAATTGTAAAAAAATTATATAGAACGACGAAAATACTGGATTGAGTGTATGATAAGAATTATTAAAAATTTCAAATGTAGTAAACTTTGTAGACACATTTTAAAATTGTATAATCATACAAAAATTATGCCTTAATTTATAATAATAATTATAATATAATAATATAATAATTTATAATAATTAATAAATATATATATGTATATTGACAAGCTGAAAATTAATATAATCTATTCATTTTATAATATTGCATGTAAATTACAAAAATGTTTTCAAGCAGAAAATATCTTCTGTTTATAGTGATTTGAATATAATTATTAAATTTATATTTAAAAATTGTAATATACCGAAAATTACTTTAAAAAATAGTAACTAAATACTATAAAAATATTATTATTTTTAAATAAAAATTAATATTAAAAAGATAAAAGATATAGAACAGATGGGGAAAAATTAGGTATATTTATTTAGTATTTAAACAATAATAAATAATAAAATTAATGTTCTGTATCGAAATTCAAGAAAGTAAGTGTTTGGGATTTAAAGCCGCGTGTGAATTCTCTCTCCAAGTTACGGATGGAGGGAGACGGATAGTGGAAAGAGGATGATAGAAATAGGTTTCAAAGAAACAAGTCTTCGGAGTTATTTGTGCGTTTATGTAGTTTATAGAATAAATATTAAAGCAAATTGTATATATAAGGTGAAATGAATTTAGAGGTAATTAGATTATTATTGTAATTAGAAGAGGGGAAAGAAGGGGAGGTCAGATATCAGTAATCAACATGCTTATGGATATATATATATATTAGTCCTTGATTCGGGTGATGATATGTAAATAAGATCAGTATTTACACGGTTTTGTCTATTATAATATATTGGCACTAGATACAGTTCCCAACAGAGAAATATTCACTGAGAGAGTTCCGATGACAAACGGAATCTCGAACAGGTTACTTGGTAGACAATCATTGCTTCAATTGGATTTACAGATTCCTTTAACGTGTTCAGAATGTCAAGTGCCTTTCTTGACATGTTTAGTAGCTATTTTGTGTTTAATTGTTCTGCAACATTAAATTGGGATTTAAAAAATACAAAGCTAAGTGATGCTTGTACCTGTAGTCTCTGATTTTCATAGTTCCTTTTCAACAGTTCCCAACAAGAAATGAAGGATGATTCTATCAATGGTTTTCAAACTAATAACCAGTATGGTTCACCTTCCAATGAATTACAGAGATGATAAAGATTTTGGAGATTGCTGAGGTCCTGTTTCTTGAAGATGAGGCTTGTGATGGCTTCTCAGAATTCAGGCCATTCAAGTGAGTTGCCTATGAATTTGGGTATGTGAATTTTTGGAAGGTCTACAGAATCTTTTAATGTATAATTTCGTCCTTTATCCTGTAAATTGATTAATTGGTTTTGACTTATTGTTATAATGTCAACAACAAAATCAAGCATGGATATTGTTTATTCGAATACCTCCTACTCCATTTCAAAGGCATCTTTTATAAAATAATCATGTTTCATTAATTCAGTTGCTCAATTAAACATTAAGTCATTGAGTTTTTTCAAAAAGGCTTCATGAATGTTGTTGACTCAGATCCCTTTTTCTTCTCAACACTTCTGCTGTGAGCCTTTCTTCTATTGCTTTAGGGTCAATTTTTATTTTTTTATAGTATCTATGCATTTGAATTGTGTCCTAACTCTTTCAATTACTTGAGAAGGCAAAGCAGCAAGGTCTATGTCATTGCTTGATTTCTCACCCTTAGACCTTGTTTCCATGCTGTGTTTTTTTGTTACTTTGTTAAAGAACGGATTAATTACATGAAAAGTTTGAATTGTATGCAAGTTATTTATTTAACAAACGTAGTCCCATTGCACTTGTTATGTATTTAGTATTTTAGAATTATGCATTCTTTTCTTTTTTGTAGATTTAAAACCCTTAAAATATTGTTGCAATTGGACTATTTACAGTAATTTTTTCAATGCTGTGTTACGTCTTGTGCATACTTTCAAAACTTTAAAAACCTTTAAATTTAGGCGGCACTGTTCGTGCGGCTTGGTAATTGACCGGCGGGATGCTACAGATGATTGTTTTTTTAGTGATAGGTAATGAAGTCAAGTGACCGTTTGTGGTTTGTGCGAGGTGTAGTTGTGCGGCCCGTCGTCTGCTGGCCGATAAGAAGGGCCAACTTGTATGCACAGTTCGTGCGCAGTGCATGTGACCCGTCGGCGGCTATTCAGCGCCGTTGTACAAGCCTGCTCGAAGCCCGAAGTGTCTTAGAGTCTGTCGGGAAAGTTCGTGTACTCTTCTCTCTCTAATTTCTATCCTACTAGAAGGAGACAGTCTTCGAGTCGGTACGGGCGGATCCTGCAGCCCCGTTATCTGCTATCTCTTTCCTGTTCATTATCCGGCTCGATGGACCAAATATTGGGGATTGAACCCGATGTATAATAAACTCCTCAAGCTATCAAAGCGAGAGACAGGTAGTGAAAAGAGGAAGGTAGCAGCAGGTTTCGAAAAAAGTCTTCTAATGTTTTAATGTAACAGTAACGGTGTTTATTGAAGCTAATAATTACTGTATTATTAAAATTAATATGGAGTGTGTAATGTTGAAATATAGTTGAATTTATGTTGACTAGAAAGGCTAATGTACGATCTTGATACTATTTGTATGAAATGTCTTGAAAAAGGGGGAATTGTAGTCTTAAAGGCTTGTTGAAGGTGTGGATTACTTTCCTGTTTTAAGTTGTTTTTGTTGAGTGTGTGTTGCTAGTTGCGGCAGTATTTGTAATTCAAACGCCGATTTGTAGCTAGTAGTGGTAGTGTTTATAGTTTGAACGCCACTATGTTGCAATTAACGTTGTAGTAAGTTGAAAGTTGTGCGACAGCCAGTTGTAACTGGAATGTATGTGATTTCATGTAGGAAATCGTGTTTAGAATTTGTCACGGTTTCACTCTGCCGCACCTATTGTCGCTTATTCGTTTAGTATCACACTGTGTTGGTGTATGATCGGTCGACTCCCCTCAGCAGGTCGTCTAATTCATCGCCGAATGTCGTACTCACCGCTACGAGTCATCACGCGATAAGATGTTGTAAACATAAATGTTATATTCTTATTAGTTATTGATTTAATTACTTTCAATAAGTCCTCACTCGCAAATTTGTGTCTCAAATGTTAGAATGATAAATAAATAAATACACCACAGTTTACAGTATATATTCCGAGCTATTTGAGTGATTGATGAAAGGTCCAATTATGTTTGGTAATCTTGAACAGTATTAAAAAGCTCAATATAAATCTTATATAAAAATGGAATGTTCTTGAAATGTTCATGAAACTAGTGTACTTCTAATTTAATTATTCTTAATGCTTATTTCTGACGATGTATATCAAATGATTTCAAAACTACTGATGTTTGAATATATAACATTTAATATTGTCACTCTCTATTTAACTCTGGTACTACATTAAATTTTCTAGGTCGATTGCTATGAGAATTTAATAAAAATGACTATATAAAAAATAATAAATAAAAAAGAACGACGACTTAGTCTTACAAATTGCTCAATTGACAACTTATGACCGGCCGTTTTAAGTCCAGTCTCTCGTCCTTCCCAAAATGTATTATTCGTCTTACTTGTCACGTGATGCGTCTAATTACACTCCCGGATGGTTAAGGGTGGAGAGCTGCCGCCGATGAACCCTTTTCGCTGGTA
>JAPYYT010001559.1:0-25768 GCA_030522565.1 Ceratosolen corneri | reverse complement strand
CCTCCCGCCCGCCCTCGACCCCTCTCTCGCCGACTCTCACTCCCTCTCCCGCTCTCGTTCGCCTGCCCGCGCTCCCTATTTATTAGCTTGGCATGTATTTATTATACTCTCCGCATCGATGCTCTTCTGTTCCCTTCTTCAAGCCGATTATGTACTATCGGATGCCCGGTTCCACGATTTTTCCTACTACTAAGCCGTCATGAGATTGTCGCGTATTTAATATGTGCAAAAAGTAAGAAGAAGCGTGGTACTTTTTTGACTATCGGACAGCGATATTCGATCTACCGATACATTATGACACAGATGGGGAGAAGCTTTGCCCCGAGTACAAAACATCAACATCGCATCGGCAATTGTGATAAACCGTATCTTTTCCTCAATGTTTATTAGATTTTTGTAGCAAACCAATAAATTTCTCTATTATCGTGTCGCTCTTTGCATTATGCAATATTTTCTGCTATATTCATTAATGTGACAATGCATGATTTTGCTGCAAACCTAGGACAATGTATCTTGCTTGTTGATGGCTCCAACTATAAAAATACAAATATTGATACACAAGAATGTTAGTTATATAGGATTTAATCGGCAAATAGATTGCAACTTTGACATGTATTGGGGTATGAATATATCGGCTCGATAGATTATTCCGCAAGAAGAAGAATAAACTAGCATTAAAAATATATTAGAGTGTACACTAATTTTATAAAACAAATTCACTTTGAGGAATAAAATAGTATTGAGAAATATTATGGAATTTTCGGATACCTTGTTAAAACTAAATCTTTATTAATCTGTGTATGGCTAGCTAGTTCATATAATTGAGGAAGATAATAACAATGAATATATGTTTTAACGATCCTTAAAAAGTTTTTAATTATTATGAATATTACATGTGTTCCATTCTTCCAGTGACGCATAAAAAATTACCTTAAATGATTTGAACAGTCAATTATCGTAATGAGTCTACTGTTAAGCGTTATAGATTTTTGTATATTCAATTTTATTTTACTTTACATAAAAAGCATTCTGCCTATTAATGTTGAAATCAGAAAATTATTTAATGTAACATCACATAAATATTTTAATTTAACTTATATAAATTTTAAAAATATTATAGTTGTTTGAAAACTTAGTGAAAAATTATTTGCTAATATAATGGTAATTGCATGATACATTATTTGAAATAAAAATAATGCACGAATAAAAGCTAAATATGAAATAGTTCAAATGATTTTTACATATTTCCACATTTTTCCAAGTCTTGCATATTTCTACATTCTTCATAATTCAAATTACATGTAAATTATAATATCATTCTAAATATTCATAAATACTTATAAGCAAATAAAACTGACATTAACGGCAAAGCATTAGTTAAATATTGTTTAATTAATATGGCACAATACCTATATTTTACGTGCTCCAAATATTACTTGATTTTATAATGTTATTTTTTTCACTTGGAACTCTTGATAAATGTAAAATGGTTTTACCCAGATGAATCTTACATAATTGATAATATTGGACAAGGAATGACAAAAAATCCAAGAATACGATGACAAATATTGTTAGTGTGTAAGCTATTTGATAAGACACGCTGGATATTTATTTTTTTTTTTTCTTAGCCTATTATCAAACCACATTCTCCTTACCATATGGTTATTATAAAATAGTTTAAATAATTCTTCAATTTACAAATTTTCAATCAATATAAAGAATGTAAGATCAAAGAATTTTGTTCAAATTGAAAAGTAATTTTATTTTCATTTTAAATCCTATTCTATATAAAATAGAAGGATATAAAAAATTGGTGAAAATATTTATAAATGCGTTTGAAAATTACATCTTACGTAAGTCATACACGAATTAATGATTTTTCTCGAATATAAATAACATATGAAACGAATTCAATGTATTATACGATACCAAACCAAAAAATCATCGCTACTATTATTGATAAATTGTATTCTTTTTCGCTATTAAATAAATAATATTGCTCATTTTTAAAAAAAACTTAATTGAATACAAGAAATTATTTAAATTATCTTCATTAAATTTATTACAAAAATAATGATTAATATCGATTTCAAACGTAGTAAGTTTAATTTCCATACCACAACATACTTGCACCGGACTAAAAATCAATATTTTCAGAAAAACAGATGTTAAAAATAATAACATCACTAAATACAGGATTAACTTTATTTATTTATAATTCATTGTTTTAAATATAGAGCCAGATGCCAGTTTGAATTATGAAAATAAGCAAAACTCATCAAAGTAAATGCTCCAATTACATTACCAACAACTCCTTACTTCGATTTAATTGACATTTGCATGATATGATTTCATTACATATACAATAAAAATCCATAATATATACTATACTATTTAGATCACAGTATATTTAATGATACTATATAAAATGACAAATCAGATTATTTGAAAAGAACATAGAATAAAACAATGTGATTTAACTATGGAAACTAGACTATCTTATTAGTGTTAAGTTTATTATAGTTATATTAAACTAATTAAGAATAATATATTAACTAATTTCAATCTTTTTTATTTTATACTCTTGCAATTAAATTTAGAAAAATATTACTAAAAATTTTAAGGTAATAAAAGAAAAAAATTTGAATCGTTTTTTTAATAAGAGTAAAACTATTATTAAAATCATACTATTAAAATTTTATGAAAATATTGCTGATTACAACAGATTGAACTAAATTTGATAAATCTTTTAAAGACAATCGCTAATCATGGAAGAAAAACTTGAAATCTATTATAACAAAATGCAAGATAAACATTTTTCACTTAAACACACATATACTTTCTTTTATTCTATATATCAGTTAATTTCTTTTGTATTTTTATTATTGTAGATAAGATCAAATTTAAAAAAAATAATGTAAATTATAAGATTTAGTTTAAAAGATATCAACAAAATAAATTTAGTTTATTATTTCATTTATTCTTTATTATATATTATTTATTATTAAATATAGTAAATATATACTTAAATATGCCTAGTTTTACCATCATATTTTAAATGTAAATATTTAATTAAAAATTGTCTTAAACAAAACTAGAAAAATAAATCAAGCATTAGTCATAATTCTTTGGTGACATGACATATAATACAGTTTTGCAGTACTTTCTGAACATTCTTATTTGGAGACCATAATTACTCCTTAATAATGTATAATATATTAAAAAAATAACAAAACATATTACACTTGCATAGTACAGGCAAAAATATTTATACATTGTTTTTTTAAAAAAATTATTGACTTTCATTATATGTAAAAGTAGTTAATATTATTTTTAATAATGTATTACAAAAATAAATAATAATAATAATAAATATATAATATACATATAAATAAATAGAAAGCATATATTTTTTGTTTAATTATAACTTTGTATATATTGTGATTTTAACTTATTATTATCTATTATTAATATTCAATTTATTAAATTTAAAATAAATTTAAAATAAAATAAATAAAACATTTGAATCGTAAATTTAATCATAAATAAAAATAACCTACTTAAATTCACATAAAAATTTAATCCATGATTTTTATTAATATTAAACATATATTAATTTTATTCATTTTTATCAATTTTATCATGACTTTGCAATATGAAACTGACAAAAATTTACCAAATAAGATTTTCTACTGATATAAATAAAAGTCCATAATAATTCCAATTGATTAAGCATAATTAATTTTCTCTCAAAATCGTCATGTGTTTTCATTTTCTTTTTTAATTTTTACAATCACCAAGATTTTTGTATTTGAAATAATTTGCTGTTTTTGATATTTAATCTACAAACATCCTTCACGATGATAAGACTGATAAGGGACTAAAAAGACCAATATTTTTACTTTTCTTTGATTTTCCGAATATATTAATATTTTTATAATATCGATATATTCTTACTAAAATATAGAAATTTTTACAATTTTTTTATATCTTAATTACTTATAAAAATTACAGTATTGTGTATTAATAGAATATCTATTGAAGTAAAAAATAAATAGAAACATATCTTTAATTGATGTTCCCATTAATTTTCTAAATTAAATTTTATAAATTAAAAACTATGATTATAAAATGTATAGTAATATTTCCAAATGAAAGAAATTCTAATACAAACTCAAGTGAAAACAATTTTAATATTATTGAATTAAATCAGCTTTTCCTTTTTCTTCAACTATTAATTAGCGGAGTAAATAACATGTGTGAGATACGCATGGAATTTTTAGATAATTTTTCTACCACTACATGTTTCTATCTAGTCATGTAATACAATATATATATTTATATTTTTTTTAATTTTTTACTGCTATCGTACTTTTTTAGCTATAGCTTGATTACTTAGGTAATATAAACGAAAATGCATACTTTTCTTTGCAAATTTTTATATTCTTTTATAGCAATTTCATTTAATTTCTGTAAGGGAAACAAGGACGAAATATAGAAAATAATACCAAATACATTGACTAAAAATTTTTGAAATTATATATAAAATAATGTATTATACTAAGTTTTTAAAATAATAAAATAATAATTAATGCAATCTATTATTTTAAATCGTCCTGATATTTTATACACATCCAAATATATATAAACAAAGAAAATAAATTATTATCTTTCATATTGTGATCAAAATTAATATTACTGTTTTATTTATTTGTATAATAACATACGGTAATTATTAATTCATTCTGCATAATTATTAAAGTATACTATAGTATTACCATAGTAAAGTATTACCACTTAATATGAAAGATTAAATTTATTATAATGATAATTAGAAAAAATATCATTTTTAATATAAAATAAATAACAAGAAGTTAATATATCTATTAAAAATAATTGCAAAAAAAGAATAAATTATTTATTTTTAATAAAAAATTCACAACCTAAAAAAAACTATACGTATTACTGTTTTTCATAGAGTTTAAATTTAAAAATGTATTGTTTTATAAAAAATTAGTAAAATTTATAAAATCATGTATATATTAAATTCTTGTTTATGTATACAAATTTTATGTAAAACAGAATTTAGTCAGTTGCATAAGCTTATATTCAATTATTTTCAGTAGTTTTCAAGTTTTCACGAATAAATTTCTTAAGTAATTATATTTATTTCTGTTCCTAAATAATTATTACATTAATTATAATATATTTAAAAAATATCAACAAAATAAATAGAATAGCAATTAAAAAACTAATAATTAATTTTATTTATATATATTAATTCCAAAAAATTTACTTCATTCTTTTTAAAACTATACTTGAAACACTTGGAAACAAGTTTATGTTAAGTTAAGTTAAGTTACGTTAAGTTATTAAGTTAATTAAGTTAAGTTAAGTTAAGTTTCAATTGAGGTACGTTTCAAATGAAGTGTAAAATTTTATGAATTTTATGAATTATATGATAAATGATGCTTTATTAAAACAAGTATTTGAAATTAAATAAACCATCCCTATTCTTATATATTATTATATTGAAAATAATATAACAATTTTAAAGCGGAAATTGTTTTCTGTTCCTTATAAAAAACTATTTTCCAGATAAATTAATCCTATTTGTAAAATGAGTAAATGAAATTAAGAATTATTTTTATTTTTTCGTTTTCAATTTTTAAAATGATACATAGATTCTTAGTTTGATTTATTTGACTTATAACCGGTACATTTGACTTTTAATAATTTGATACATTTGATTAAATTTGATGCATTGATTTTAAAAGTATATATATTGCTTAATTTCTTTATTTCAGAATTATAATGTTTTCGAACACCCTAAATATAATAAAGCAAACAAATAACATTTCTAAATTTTGTACATCTAATTTGAAAACTGTATGAATAATATCTAATTTCGTTAAAAAATTATTTTTGGTATTTCTTTTATATACCTAGTGCATTAGGATTGGTAACAATTTAAAAAGAAAAATGATTTGAAATAAAATTACACAAATTAATCAAGAGCTCACTACGGTAATAATGCTACACTATTTCCTAAATTGTTTAAAAATTTTTTTCTTAAATTTTGATCAAATCACAGACTTTCAAATAATTATTAACTGAAAAATTGAATGAAAAACAAATGTTCAATGATCCACTAAGTTAAAATTTCAGCAGTGACACGTAGATGTATTGGTCTATCACATGTAAATAGCGATTATCGCGAGTAAAACACGAATCGATTCCGTTAATCTGAATAATGAATAAGACGTAAACTATATATATGTATAATGTTGAAATACAGTTCGACCTCGAACACTGATCGAATGAAAGACCTCGACCACTTTGAGGTTATTCTTCTTTTGGCCAATCAAACAATGTTACTCATAGTTCATTATATTTAAAGATAAATTACTTTTATCTCATGGTTTTCCTGAGTTATATGAATATTCATTAAATTTTTATACACAAAGAATTTTCTATGGATTACAGATATAAGTAATTGGCCCTTTTATTCCATATAGGCGAAAACCTCCGTACACTTACTTGAGAATAGCAAATATTTCCTAATTAATGTATTGATTATTAATAAGTAATGTATTAATATATTTAAAAATTACTGTATTTCGTAAAACCGATTTTTAATAAAGCACTTCTAAGGGCTTCTTAAGTATAGGAAATAGCAGATATCAAGAGCTTCGAAAGTACTTCCAACGTACACAATTTCATATTTCTTGTTTGTTTATGGTTATGAGGATACTATAAAAATGTGAAACTTAGAAAAAGTATATGTAAAGTAAAAGTATATGCAGAAGTCTAAAACTAAATCATACAACTAAATTATTTAGGCTTCGAGCTCAAATAAAAAGATTATAATTTTCATATAACTCTTCAATCAATATATTATTTTATTTACATCATTATATATTATAAATATATATTTATTTTCAATATATATATATCGATTACATTAAGTAAAAATGAATTAAGTTTTGCCATACTAACACGAATTTTTAGAGTCATGTTTTATCTATCATATTCTTTTGCAAATACATTAATTTTTATTTAATTGATATGTAATAATGTGAAACTAATTCGTTGTTATGTATCGTGGCAACAATATTTGAATCACTTATATATTAATCATTATCTTTTCACTGTAGGTACAATTTTTAAAGTAAACTGAAAGAAAATGTGATTGTAGATTGAAAATATTGCGATGCATTCAAATACTTTTTGTACCCGATACTTGTCGATAAACACAAAAAAATATCTTCATTGTGTTACACTAGTATCACAATTTTTTCAGCTTTTACATAATTCACTAATAAAAGTTATTAATTTTTAATTAATAAAACGGTTAATTCATTACTATAGATTGTATAAACTACATTATTACCTTCCCTTAATTTTTTAAACCTAGAATTGACAAAAGTAGAAGAAAGGTGGCTAAGAATTGAAACATTATAATAATTAATTTAGTTACTTAAGTATGTAAATTATATGCTTCAACTCAGGAAAACAGTTCTGTTCTGATTATGAGGACCAAATTATCTATGTTCGTCTTGATCAACTATACTCTTGATAGTAATAAAACGATATTAAGGATTTAATAGTATACCATAGGGGATAGATGAATCGATGAAATATTCTTATTTGCAATTGAAAATTTTATTGAAATTGTTGGTTTGAAATGATATTTAATTACCAATTATTTTTCTATTAATGAAATTTTAAGTTCTTAATAATTTATATTAATTAAATGAACAGAATTAACTTTTACCTTATAATTAAATTTTATATAAAAATGTATTTATACTATAAATATATGTGATAGACTATTTAGTAAGTGCTTATTTTAAATAAAGTAAAGTAAAGACTATTTAGTAAGTCTTTTAAGTAAGTATTTATATCTGACATTTAATATAAATTATTATAAATACATTGTATATAAATATTTTGGTCAAAATATTTCTTAAATTATAGAAGTTTTGCATTATAAAAGATAATATTACTTTATAAAATAATATTTCAATAATCAATACAGTTTCAAACTAATTATATATGTATATATATATATATATATATATATATAATATTTATACAATAATCCTTGTGTTCGTTCGTTACTTTAAAAGACACATCAATATAAGTATTTATGGCAAAATGCATCCTGTACACATCTTTAATAATAACATGTAAATATGAGTATATTATTTAAAACAGTAGGTATTTGCATATTTTATACTTTTATTGATATTTATGTTAATAATTCAATTGTTAGAAAATAAGCAAATGTATTGAAAATAAAATTTACTGAATTATAATTAGTTGAAAAATATAGTATTTAGTTTTTATAAAACACATTAACTATACATACATATATATATATATATATATATATATATATATATGCATTAATGTGAATATACGTGTATGTATATATGTATTGACGGTTGCACGTATAATTAGAAATTAATAATTATTATTCATTTTTAATAACATGTTAATAAATTCTATCAATAGTTGTGATTATATTATGATTTATATTAATATCTTTTAAATGTTCTAAAATATCTAATGTAACAGTAATTTATATCTTTGGAAAAATGTTTCTCAATTATATTAAATTCGGTTAAACTTATTGATAAATATTTTGCTTAAATAAATAGGTATTTAAAATTATTTTAATCTTATGCAATGTGAAAATGAATGCTCATTTATTCTAATACATTACTGAATGAGATTTTTTAAGAGATATAAGATTTAAGATTCTGAATAAGATATACAATGTTAGTAAAATGTTCTAAAACAATTTTAAATTAAGAAAATGTTGAGTAATGTATTATTTAAAAAAAAAATATATATATACGCATATGTAATTATTATTAATAAAAATAAAATTTTGTTGTTATAAATGGTTTTGTAATATTTAAAATAAATTAAACATAATTAAATTGATGTACAGAAATAATATCAAATTTTTTTAAAATGCGAACTTGATTATAGAACGCGAGACACTGCAGCCCAAAATCAATCAAATACCCATCTCTCACAATTATCTAATCTATGAATTAAATTATTAAATAATCTATTGATTCGAAATATTAAATAATCATTAAATATCAATATAAATACAATAAAAGTCGTGTTTATTCCTCTATTCTTAATATTTGGAACTATAATAAACATAATAGAAATTTAATACATTCATCTTGAACTTCTGAACTTTCAACATTAGAACAAGAAAATATGATAGACAAGAATATATATATATATATATATATATATAATTAGACAGATCAATGTATTATTGTAATTTTAATAACGATCTAAACCTAATAGACTTAAGGATCATATTTTCTTGTTCTAATGTTGAATTATATATATTGAATATATATATATATTCAAATATATATTGAATTATATATATACTATATATACTAAATAATGAGAATATTCTCAGAATTGATTAATGGCATATTATACTAACGTAAACATTTAACACCTTTTACCATGTAGATATTTAGGTTACATTAAACTATTTAACATATGACCGCCAACTACTTACTAAGGTACATACATGAATAATTATAAAACGTTCGTACTCTACAATACAATTTTTCTTAAAATCAGAAAATAAAAACAGGATATAATAATATTTGAAGAAGTCATATTAAACAAATATTTATTGGAAATGTATAACTTTCTATATATATATATATATATATATATATATATATATATATATATAATTGATTGTAATAGAATTGGAATTATATTGAGTAGAAAATATAATAGATTTATAAAATTATTATATTAATTCATTAAAAACAAATTATAAACTTTTTTATTATTTTGTTCTTGTATTATATTTCATTAAATAGATACTAGATTTATAAAAAAAAAAGACTATTAAACTTGTAACAAAATGCAGCTACCAATTATTAATATTTTCTAATGTAAAAAATGAAACTTTCAGATCAATTCATCAAATACATTAACATATTTTTTCCGAATTTATATGTACATGTGTATACTCCCTGCAGTAAACATTGATATAATTATCAATTTATTTTATTTTGTACAATCAATCCATCAATCTATTTCAGTTATTTAAGAACAATATATCACGAGCTACATTCTTGTTACTAATAAATTTTTTTAATCCACCCAAACAATACTTTTAATACATTTGCATAACAAAATATATGTGCATGCGTGTAAAAGCTATTACATAAAAATGCGAGTGCCATAAAAAAGCTTTTAAACTCGGAGAATTAAAAAAATTTGTTTATATGAATATGTCAACAATAGTACCTGTATTTATGAGACTTGATGCACAAAATATACTGCGAATGCTGTACAATGAATCATATTAAAAGTGCATTAATGATAAAAATAGCAAATCAATAATTGATCGAGTGGAATCACATGCATCCTCTCAAACGATGATCCATTAATAATATAAAAATCATAATAACCATTAATAAACAGTAAGACGAACAATTCAATATGAATGCAATATCAATTGTTCCATAAAAATGTCAGATCCTCATAAAATCTTATTTATCTCATTCGTCATCTCTTTATTTTAAAATTAAATTTATGATACATAATGCATATTTACAAGGAGTTCAGTAAATTTTGCCAATATTAAATACACACTTATTTAAATGTACTCTTAAGTCCGTTCACCTTTTAAAGTAATCGATTCCAATCATTCATCAAATAACACAATCAATGCATATAATCGATCACAGTCTTAGCTCGCAAGAAATATTCAACTCATTCAACACATATGTTAGCTATTTAATCGGGGATTCAATAAATATTGCTCAAATTTGTTGCATTATATTACCATATTTTTACATAATTTTTAGTCCTATTTTCACTTTTTATTGTTATTATATGTATAATAGTATGTATATAAATGATTAATATAAATAATTGTTAATCAATAAAATTAGAAGAAACAATTAATTTTTTTTTTTCTTTTTAATTTCTTAATAATAAAAATATCGAATTTTCATAGAAGTAATAGTTTCATAAATCTAACTTTAACATTTATTTTAAAATATTAAGAAAATCATATATATAGAAAAATATATATGAAAAAAATATATATAAAAAAAAAATCATGTATACATTCGTATATTGTACATTTCTATCGTGACCTTCTTTGCTAAGAAGAATGCCGTAAAATATTATTCGTGACGCTCTTTTCGTTACTAAACCCCCTTCTTCATAATTTACATACACTAATTTAGCAAAAGTAACAACTATTCTTTCAAGAATATACTAAAGTATTTATCTAATGTATAAATAATCTGCAAAAAATGTCATCAGTCCTATTAATCATCAGTAATAATAAATCACCTATTAAGCATCATAAAACTATTTCACAGTTTTATCAGCTTTTTCTCGTAAATGCTCATCTCTCATGACTTTTGATATAACAGCAAAAATACAACTAAGTCAGATTACAGAATATTTTTACAAGGAAAAATAAATTCATAATAAATAAAAAACTCATCGAAGAATGTCAACTTTCTTATAAACCCTGTATAAAATATTTTATGAAATAATATTGTTCTTATTCTTCTTTTCCTTCTTCTTCTTCTTCTTATGATTATTATAATTTTGTATATATGAAACTCGAACTTATTAATGAGACTTTAATAAATATTAAATAAACAAAAATTTCAAATTCAAAATTCAAAAATTCAATTCAATAAAAAAAAATTCAAACGTTTTTTAAAACCTTTTGAATCTTTGATTAATAAATTATAAATAAAAATATATTAATAAATATACAATTGATAAATTATAAATGATAAAATAAAATAAAAAGTGAATTATAAAAACTCGAAACAATCTTTACATATTTTTAACATACTTCATTCGCAAGTATTATTATTCTTAAATAGTTGAAGTATTTGTAAATTTTAAAATCTGTAAAATCTGTAAAAATTTGTAAATATATGTAAATATGTAATTTATGTGTAAAGATTCTTAATAATTTGGAAATAAAGCTTTTTGACACGAGTATATTAGACTAAATTTTGAGCCACTCAATAAAATAGCGTTAATCAGTAATTATTACGTAAGTTTAGTGTTTGGGCCATTCTATATATCAATTCATATCACAAGATAATTGTAACTCAAATTTATTGATTGATTATATTTATGCACTTATTTTATATCTCATGTTCTCTAGCGTATTTTAAAAGTTATATAATAATTTTAGTATAATAAATCGATATAAATCGATAATAAATTAATAGCACAAATAGGAAAATTAGAATAAAAGTGAAAATAGATAATAAATTTTCATTTTATTAAATTCATAAATCCATAATTTATACATCTGCAGTGAAATTAATTCTCATTTTACAAATAAACAGCACAAATTATTTAAACATACTTAAACGCAAAGTATAATTATAATATTAATGATATTTTTAATAATTTAGTCAAATATTTGAATTTGAAAAATTGTAAACATATGTATAATATTTTGGTTTTTTATTTGTAAAATGTTAAAGTATATCCATATAATAAATTGAATATAAATGATTTAATAACAATCTAAATATATTAATGTTAGCGATACAAAAATAAAAAACGAAGTATTTTATAAATACTAATTTTTAACTGTTATTTTTATTTATTTAATTTTATCATAAAGTAATGGAATGTATTTCTAGAAAATTTAAGTAAGACTGAATGTTTCTGATCCTATTGATTTTTCACGGAAAATTATGATTTATTTTCAACTTAATTAGAACATTTTTTATTTATACTTATGAAACATATAATTTGTATAAATATACCGAGTATTTCGAGGACTCCAATGCGAACAATTTTGAAAATTTTTATAACAAATGAAATACTGTTTCAATTAGCGAAAATAGATCAAAAGATTTTTTCACCGCGTCATCATAATAAGATAAGAAACCGTATTGTCTATAAAATAAAGCAAAAGCTGCTATTAGTTATAATTTAAAAATAAAAATATGAATATAACAAACAGTAAAAAAAGTAATGAATGTGCAACGGTTAAACGAGTTTTATACGAGGGTCTAAAACTTTTTGTCAATACATTTTCATGTCAATAATTTGTTAATACATTTAACACAATAGTCTCACGCTGATATCAGTAGTATATCAGTATTATTTTTAATTCTTATCTAAAACATATTAAAAGTATAGATAATATATTTTAACAATAAGCAACTGCAGTAGAGGATTTAAATATTTAACTTTTAAAGAACATTTTTTATAATTGTTGTATATCTTTTCAACAAAAACAAAAAGTTTAAAATTAAGGCTTTAAAGATTTATAATAATAAAAACAAAAATTTTCAGTTCTAATTTTATTATAGTAATTTGCAACTCTTATACTTTCTTTACAATAAAGGCTAATTTATTTATTTATTTTTAATTTAATATTAAAGTAATATATTACGATAAGTTAAGAAATGATTGATTAGGAAGAAATAAGTCAATTAACAATGAAATAGAGATGAGAACATTATAGAACATAAACTTAAGCAGCTACAGTGTGTTTCTTTTCACTCAACTCGTGTTGAGAACGAAAATGTAGCATAGTCCCAAAACAAAAAATTTTAATTACAAATGAAAATATAAATTAAACAGATTAAGAATAATATTATCATAGATTTGACATGAAAAAGATTTAAACACCAAGCCAAATAGAAAATTCAATCTGAAAAATGATTTTAATTTATATTTCATACTTTCATGAAAGAGTAAATAAAAATTTCAGACCAAATTTTAATAAGAAATAAAATTATTCTTATTAATGGTTTTCTTTCCACATCTGCTTTAATTGTTTAGAATTATGTACTAATTTAGACACCAATATTTTAGTTTTATTCTGAATTTTCATTAAACGATAAAGATGTTTTCAAATGTTGATAGAATGTTTTTTATAATAAGTAATTTTCAAAATAAAAGCTTATAATATGTTTAACGACTAGTTATTTTTTAATACTTAATTTTATAATTTTGATTTTAATCGTAAAAGAATTTTCAATGTTTTTTCATAATTTTATTTTAAATTTTGATACAAGATAATATAATATTTATATATATTATAAAGGCTGTATAAATTACATTATTACGTAAATAAATAAATTTAATCAACTTTATTACATTATTAATTCCTTTCTAACGTTCGATATATTTAACTGCGAAGAAATAGTTACAAATTGATTTTTAAAAATGCATAATAATTCGCTGCATTCACACGGTAAAAATGAAATTTA
Source organism: Ceratosolen corneri (assembly GCA_030522565.1). Classification (NCBI taxonomy): domain Eukaryota; kingdom Metazoa; phylum Arthropoda; class Insecta; order Hymenoptera; family Agaonidae; genus Ceratosolen; species Ceratosolen corneri. The sequence continues at coordinate 11,480 of JAPYYT010001559.1, read as the reverse complement.
CTGTACAAGATATATTGTTAGAACTATAATTATTATAAATTATGATTTAAAGGTTATTTTAAAAATAATGCTGTTGTATAGGATATGAAACAAAATAAAATTTACTTGTCTAATAATTAATTAAGCTATTAACATACAAGGAGCATAAATTAATTTAATGAAAGCCTACAATTGATCTATCTACATTACATTGTTATATAAGCAATTATACTTTTTTTGTGAAATTATTAGAAGCATAATTTGAATTGTAAATTAATATATACTTATGATAAAGATATTTCTTTGTACACGTGTTAGGAAACTTTTAACAAGGCATTTTTTAATTTTTAATGCAAATTGTTGCTTACTTACTGCAAATGCTTTAAAAACATCAAGGTCAACTATTTCTTTCGATGGATTTTTTTAATTCTGTAAATCCCTCTTTTAAATTCAGTTAAGAACAACGTAATATCCGAAGATAGTTTTTTGTTATTGTATAATATCATAGTAAGGGCATTATCTACGTAATATTTCCACGATTAGAGAAGTTTTTAACACTTCAAAATGTTTAACAATTTCGAAGGGTCGAAGAAATTAAGATTTGAAACATGGTTATTATTTTTGTAAATTGTATGTCTTTATTAATGATTTTTATACCGAGTTCTATTAAATATAATTGCTTTACAGTAGATTCATAAAAATTTAGTCAAAGATGTTTAATATCGTGGAATATGAACATTACTTTAGTTCACGATTGTAATATAAAGTAAGGTGAGATGGTTACTGCTTTTACTAAAAAAAAAAAAAAAAGTACGTTTTCTTTGAATAACATTAATATTAATGTATAACTGAAGTCAATGATTTTAAACTCTCTCTTATAAGATTTTATCGAGACTAAATTGATAAACTAATTATCGATACTTAAATAAAAAAATTTTCAACAATAACATACAATTCTATATTTCATTAATGTTATTAATGTAATTATTAAATATTGTAATTTTGTAAATGTTATGAGATTGTTCGGATGCAGCATAAGTTTCACATATTAAATTACATACTTAATCAATGAATTTATATTTAGTTCAGCATTTAGCATTAAAATACTGATTTATAAATAAAGCTATCAAAACTTAAAATGGAAACGAAACTAATTGTGTATCAACGAATCGCATTATCGTTCACGACAAGGATAATTAATTATTAAGAAAATCTCGTATCGAGCAGCGTAGGGAAACGACTGTCTAAAATGGTACCAATGGGATGAGGTGTGATCGCGAAAAGTAAACAAAAGGCGTGCTCGCAAGCTAATAAAAAATAGCGGGAAGAGGAATATGATAAAAGGTTATTTAGCTGGGGACGTAAAAACGTCGAGGAAATAACCATTGCTTTTTGCCCTTAGCACCTTTAACTAACCGGTATTTATGCTCTCTGCCGCCGTTGACGACGACGACGACACCGACAATCGGCATCGTGTCATCGCAAAAACATTCACTGTCATTACTAACTAATCCGAATAACCCTCGCCTCGCTAGGAGAGTGCGGGAGGAGGGTGACGACGACAATAAACCCGCGACCGACTGTTCCCCCCTAACACCCAGGAGGTGCCGGTCGCAAGGTGTTCGCCGTATGAACGGACAGAGAAGAAAGATGCACCTCGGTGCTCGCTCTTATCGTGACGGACAAGGGAGAGAGTACAGAAGTTTTCACTTACTTGCGTCACGACGAATATCGGCCGCTATATTTATTGCCAACTGACCGTGCATATGTCTCGTCCTTTGTTGCCGAGGGATTACTTTTCTTGGTAATAAACCTCGAACCTGAGCGGCCAGAATCACAGTACACTAACCCCACTGTTTTATTATGTTATTTTTATTTTTGCCGAAGGTATCGGAGCCGACAGAGCCCTTCCTTCCCGAACGTTCGCCGATACTCGAATGAATCAAATCGATTGGCGCTACTGTTCAGGCCTACCAACGTTGCCGACCGGGGAAACCAAGGATCCGACGAGTGTTTCTATACTACTAGACAGACGGAGCGAGAGAGAGAGAGAGAGCGAGAGCGCGAAACGAAACGATCAAGAATTTCTTAAATTTTCTCTCTTCGTACTTTTTACACTTCATTTTTACATCTATCTTACATAAACACCACCCACGATTCCTACGAGTAATTTGTAGAGAAGAAAAAAAAAGTTAGTTTAGCTAATTAGCTTCTTATATCTTCATTTGGGACAAATAATAAGGTAACAGATAATACAATTTAAAACAATTTCAATTTTTTAAATGTTGAATTTATTTAACAAAATGTCTGTTTTGATTATTTTTAAATGAATTTCATGGAAACATCAGCAAATAATTGTCATCGACAAATAGATAATTATAAAGTTATAATTACGTGAATTACCAAACATTCGATATTTTAGAGAAATATTTATTTAAATTTAAGTTGTTTCCATATTAATAATACTAGATACCAAAATATCAATTTGCAAAGGCATGTTGATTATTAATTGAAAATTTCAATTTAATTAATTTAAGTTTCTATAGAATAACGATTTCGGAATTTTTATATTTCCAATAAAAAATTTGCAATTTACAAATAATCTCTTTTTAATCATAACTTTAATCAAAATTAAATGAAACTCCAATGACAGTTTTTAAATTATTTTCACAATGTAAATATAATAAAGCATTAAGTATTTATGAGTAATTTTTATTATTATTTATAAGTAATTAGTCAATTCTTTTCACTGACTTAAAATACTCGTTTAGATTGGAATTTTTATTTTAATTATAATTAAAAGACAAATCTCAATATCCTCAATAAAATTACATGCTTACTCTCTTTTTTAATAATAGTTATTTAGGGTTTTTATTAAAAAATAATCATATAAAAATTTTTATAAAATCATAATAAACCCTTTGATTTTTACTAAACTTACTATTAACGTTAACAATCTTTCGGGAAATTCATTCTAAATATTAATGATAAATTAACAATTCGTTATGTATTTATAAATATAATAAACTTGCCCATCAAACTTCACGCTTTCAATATCACATTTAAAAATATTTTAAATTAAAACATGTAGTGTTCAATTAAATTTATGAAATTCATTTATTTCCACCTTTTTATACCGCGTCTAAAATATATTTAGGTATTTAGTACTATTTAATAAATATATGGTAGTAAATAAATAGTATATATATATATAGGTATTTAATAAATATATTTAGTACTTACGTCTAAACTCAGTAGAATTATAATTTTTGAAGAGCAAAATGATAATAAGAACAATAAATTTAAATAGAAATATAACGTACGGATCAAATGTAATAGAAAACAGCTCTTTTGTTTAAATTCTTACATTTGTAATGTTTTCTCTTGACGTTTCACATAAACTATTTTATTTCGAACTATCCTTAATACAATATTCGCAATTAAATTCTTCTTATTGTTAATATTGCAACAACAATAATATCAACAACAACAACAATGATGATAATAATAATAATTATAATAATTATTATAATAATACTAACAACAATAATAATAATAACAACAACAACAATAATAATGTTTAAAATAATTAAAAACAATGCTACAATAAGAAATTCTAAGGAAAAAAGATTATTGATTTGTGTTGACTTATTAAACACACTGTTTGATAGCAATTAATTTAAATGTATTTAATAAAAATATATTGATCATTATCAATATAAACATAAAATTCGTGTAATAGAAGAAGATTTAATTCATTCAAGTACAAGCATATTATAATTACAATAAAAATAAATCATGTTGTCATAAAAATATAAAATGTAGGACAATAGCGCATAAAATATGTTATAAGTAGAACTGATAACAACAAACCATTGAAAGATCTATAAAAAATAAATATTTTTCAACTACGAGATTAAGGTATTTCTATATATAACTGCACACAAGACACAACATAAGTGTTTAAAATACCAAAAGTATCCATGTCGTAATTATGAACCATGTTTATTCAATTATTAATAAGTTCAATTTTATTATACCAGAAAAAATTTCTGCAACATTAAATGAAAAGTATTAGAAAATATTCGGATTATACAACTCTAGAAAAGAAAAATGATGGATAATTTAACGAATAATCTAATTCTAAATAATAAAGTATCTAACTTTAAACATTAAAATGAAGATGAAGGACTTATTAAATAAGGCGTACTTGTTAATTATAAAAATGAAAATCCAAGACAAAACAATTATATTGTCATGAGCTAGGTAGATTAATCTGACATTTAACAAGAAATTTCACCAAAGCTTCATTATTCATCTAGATAAAAGTTAATAATTCCTATCACTATACGAGCTCATTAACAATAACAAATGATATTTAAAAAATACAATAATAACAAAATAATCAACAAAAACACAAAAATATACAAATGACAGGATACAACAAAAATTCATAAGCTCACATAGAGCCCAATCATTTTCTTTTGTGGTGTGCAACAATAATTTATATTTATACAGATTATTCATAAACTGGTTTTAACAAAATTTGTTGAATATAACTATTTAGCTTCTATATTTAATTTTTTAACAACTTATTACATAATCTTTATAAATAGTAAAAATTATACATAAATAATTGAAGTAAATATAAATCATATCCTAATTGTCTATTTATAAATGTATAAAAGTATGTTAAAGTAATGAAGTGATTAGTAAGTATTTATATTTACAATCTTCTATAACTTGAATGCTATATAAAAATAATAAATAATAAAGTCATAAAATATTGACTAATGATGATTATAGAAAAAAAAAGAATCTTAACTACTATACTATTTCAGTGATATTCACTAATTTACAAATGTATTTATATGATTTGAATGTACAACAGTGACCTTGTAACATGGTTTATTAATTGCATATAACACTTATATCATTCCTTATTTATTTGATTATATTAGTATTTAAGTTAAAACTTGTTACATTAATGTAATTTGAATAGTATACTGCTCTATAATACAATTATATTTATAATTTTACCAACTATACTTCTAATTTAATAGAATCCAAAAGTAAAATATACTATAATTTTAAACTTTAGAAAACCATAAAGCAATAAATTTTCCATTATGTGAATACTGCACTCAAGTTTGAATTGTAATTTTTTTACTTTCTAATTCAATATTACAGTTCTTATTTGATCTTGTAAAAAAACATAAAGTATAAAGAACTATTTCAAACTCTGGTAATGTTCTAATAAACATTGATGGTAATTCAATTTTATTTAAATAGTTAAAGTAAAATTCTGACACAATTGCTTCCTATAAAAAAACTATTAATTGAAAAACTTTTAATGATAAATAATTTATAATATATTACAAATACTTACATTATACAATTTTTTATTGTTGATATAGTCTATATAATTAATTTTTTTATTATACTCTACAATTGCCAAAAAAACTCAATTATGTAAACCTATTATGCGATGATCTTTTCTTTATTCTACTAAAAATACACGCTCAAAGCCAGAACTTCCTAAGTTAGTATAATTAGATCTCAAGTATAAACTAAACTATATTTTCTTTACTATTTGCTTATATATATTCAAATTTTTTGTAAAATAAACCTTTTTAGCTATAAAATCTGTTGCATTAATTATAATTTTATTATCAAGTAAACTATCATAAAAATATTTTCCTCTACATTTTTCTCTATTGTCATAACTTCTGCATAATTGGAATATATATTGCAATTCTCATATAATTTATATAGTAATTTTAATTATGGAAAAGTTTCAAAAAATTCTTTGGGTACTGTAAATAAACAATAAAATGAAAGGTCCAATAATAAAATGACTATTAAAAGATAGGCTTTTTCTTATTATAAAATCAATAATGTATATATAAGCTTAAATTCCAAATAATTTTAACATTATTAGTTTAAAATACTTTAAATAATAAATTATTTTGAAAAAAAGTTGGACTAATAAAAACTAAAATAAATTGGACCTTTAATACTATATACTGTTTTAATTTATGTAACAGGTTATTATCAATTATTATTTTACTTATTTGAATTTTTGGAGTTCAAGATACATGTTTACATACTAAATAAAATAATATAACATATATTATAGGAAAAAACATTCATCTTTTTTACTTTTAGAATATTTTTTTGCTTGAAATTTAAGACTTAATGAATGTAAAATATTATTAGAAAATTCATCAAAAAGTTGCTCTGATTTGTTCTTTAGTTCTTTATTAGATACTAATGGATATTGTTTTCTAGTAACGATAAAATTGTTATTACTTTGATGATAATTGTGACCTATTATTTTACATATAAATATAATAAAAATGAAATTATAATTATTCATAATTACTTTAAATATTTATTAATTTTTCTGACCTGTAACAATATACAGTATAAACATAAATGACATGAGATAGTATGATGTGCATCTTATCACAAACATTATTAAACATTCAAATAGCTTTCAAACCACAATTATAGATAGGTTTATACTATTTTTTCCATAATAGTAACTTGATGTATTTATTAATTAATATTTTTTACTCATAATGAAAATACTCTCAAATCGATCTTGCTTTTCGCATTTTCACACTAAAATATAAAATGTTAAAAAATATATGTATATAGGTTATGTTATGTATAAACATGAAATTTGTATACTTAAATTTTGAAGCTATATTTAATAAAATTTAATATATTAGAATATGGTAAATATAAACAGTAAAAAAAAATTTCTTCGTTATTTTTGTATTATGTGTAAAATAGATCAATTAATTATTTAGTATTTACTGAATATTTTATCTTTATAAAGATTGTTATAATTAATTTAAAATTAAAAATTATACAATTCTACTAACCTTAAACAAAATTATATTTGAATTAATATATTTAATTAATACTGAGCGGTATAATATATTTTATAAAAAAAGCCACTTAAAATATTTTTAATAAAATAATGTTAAAACACCTAAAGACAAATTTATTAAATTCCCTTTTTAACAGAAAATATCTGTAGAAGGAAATGGAACTGGATAATCCAACACCTGAGGATTTACAACGAAAATTATATTTTTTAATGGAACAGCTGCAACACATGGCTGGTGAACTTCCGCCAAAATATCAAATGCGTTTACCTTATGAGTTATTGTCTGGACTCGCAAACAGTTTATTAAATGATACTATTTTTGAAATTGTGAAAGGTTTAATGGAAATACAACATGTTACAGAAAAGCATTTATTTCAACAGCGATTACAATTAATTAATCAACAACAAATTGAGATTCAACAAGTATTATCAAATATTCGATTAGACGATGAAAAGGAATCCGTAAAACAATCGTTATTTCAAAAGCACAGAGAAGAATTAAAACAACAGGACATGAAATTAGTGATGCAACTGGATCAAAAAGTAGCTGATCAACAAAGCATCTTAGAAAAAGCTGGAGTACCAGGTTTTTATGTAACAAACAATCCAATGGACATTCAAGTTCAAATGAGACTTTGTGATTTTATAATAAGACTTAGTAAAATGGAAGTTCCTAGATAATTAAAATTCTAAATTTTAAATACTCATTTAAATTAAAAAATATTTGATTATAATAAAATTTTTTATTAAATTAAATTTCTTAAAGAAAAACGTTATATCATATTTAAAAGTATCCATTAATAGAGTTTCTAAATACTTTATTTATATAAAACTTATAATCTACATTTCTTTATATGAATAAAATAAAACTATATCATACTATTTTATAATCAAAGAAAAGATAAAGATACATTTACAAAATAACAAAATGGTTTCTTAAAAAACAATGACAATTGATATACATATTTACAGTGTTTTATGTTTGTTTATAAAAAAATATATCATTACATTTTTAAGAAATAGTAAATTTCTGAGAAATTTACGAATTATTCTGCATATTAAATATTAATTTATAAATAATTTTATTGACAAAGAAATGATATATCTATTTTATTTATGAAAATTTAAAGCATATTCAATTTTTTAAATATTAATTTTAAACTTGTATAATTACTTTACGTACATTAAAACAAATTATATTTATTTAATGGAATAAAAAATAGATAAAACTATGACTACGTATTTTCATAATATTTGATAACTTTTAATAAAAAAAATCTTATTACCCAATGAAAATAAAAATACTCATAAGACTCATATGAAATGATAATATTAAATAATCCAATCTTGATCATTATGCATGAAGTGGCTTCTGTAATTTAGAATCCAAAGTTGTCATAATATCATCATTTTGCTTCATTGATGATAAATTACTATAATTATCATAGAAACATATCCTGTAAATATCATCAAAATTGCTGACAAAGTGAACTTCAAGTCCATCTGTGATATATTTTGGTAGATCTTCAAAATCTTTTTTGTTTTCTTCAGGTAGTATTATACATTTTACTCCTACACGTTTAGCCTAAAATGAAATTTATTTATTTTTATTAAGAGGTATAATACTACAAAAACTATATCTTATCGAGACATCTGTGACATTGCTTAATTGGATGATCTATAGTGTTTTTATAAGTCATAATGCAATTTGTTTATTCATTCTAACTATTTTTCTTCTTTTCTTAATAATTTATTTATTAATATATTAATTCTTAATTTATTAAGTGTTCGCATTCACATACAATTATTCAAACGAATTTTTTATAAAAATTCCACAATATAGTAATTCAAAATAATACTAAATAACAATAATAATACAACACTTATTCAAATATACTATTTTATCAAGCACAATATTGCACTGAAGTCGTGTTATATTAATTAAATATGAAAACGCATTACACAAATAGAGATTTACTTGCAATATACGTTTTATTAAGCAAACCAATCTTTCGCAATCGTTCCGAGTCATACGTCAACTATTTTATTTTTAGTTTGTAATTTTTTAAGCGCTATATACTAAATACTAAAAAACGTGTATTTGCATAAAAGGTCTGCAAAAAAAACGCTATACTCACAGCAATGGTTTTCTCCTTAATGCCACCGACAGGCAAAACTTTACCCATAAGGCTCAGTTCACCAGTCATTGCGATATCCTGATGTATGGCTGTATTTCTCGCGAGTGACAGGAAAGCTGTTGCTATCGTTGCACCAGCACTCGGTCCGTCTTTGGGAGTCGCACCCTCGGGTATGTGAATGTGCAAATGAGAGTCATTCAGTAACGTATTCGAGGGTTCTATTTTCTGCAAGTAATTTCTAGCCACCGTCATGGCTATTCTAATCGACTCTTTCATCACATCTCCCAAGTGGCCAGTTATCTTAAAATGTTAAAGAACGATGAAAATTATAAAAAATATAATAAAAAATTGCATTATTGATTATTAATAATTCAAATATCTATATTTAATAATCTTTTTATCAAAATTTTAAATATGCTTTTTAAAAGCTGTCTAAGATTCATATAGAAATAGAAGAATAAAAATATAAAAATAGAAGAACTTTTATACCTTCATCCAAGCAAACGCAATTATATATATATATATATGCACACACACACACACACACACACACACACACACACACACACACACACACACAGAGCCACATGCAGTAGAAGATAAGAAATCTCAATGTTTATTTGAGATTTTGTTTAAATTTCGATTCTTATACTTCAAGCTTAGCATCATAAAGTTTATTTTATTAAATGACAATTACTTGAATAATAAATCAACGATAAAACTTAATACCTGGAAGGTGCCTTCGTTTTTCTTAGATATTTCATTTGGCTTGCTTATCGTTGTTTCAATATAGAGTGTGGAGCCGCCCATGGACGTCCAGGCAAGGCCCATCACAACTCCCGGTGGAGTAACATCGTACATCCTGTCATGCGTGAATATTGGCTTGCCCACGAAGTCTATCAAGTTATCGATGGTTACGTCCAATTTCTCGGCTTCTTTCTTGATTACCTTGAATGCGACCTTGCGATGCACCTTCTCGATATGCTTCTGCAGGTTCCTGACCCCGGACTCGCGGCAGTAAGACTTTATGAGGACACTCAAGGCGTTGTCGTCAATGTGGATTTGGTCATTCGAGAGGCCGCAATCTTTCATTGATTGAGGCACAAGGTATTGCTTGGCAATTGCAAGCTTCTCTTCGGCCACGTAGCCCGACATGTCGATCATTTCCATACGATCGCGCAGCGGCTCGGGAATAGTATCGATTACGTTGGCAGTGCAGATAAACAGCACCTTTGACAAATCGACAGCCACGTCCAGGTAATGATCGAGAAAGTTCGCATTCTGCTCTGGATCGAGCATCTCGAGAAGGGCCGACGATGGATCACCTTGGTGACCTCTACAATGTTTCATAATATTCAATATAATATAATATTCCTGAACGTTTAATTATAGTCTTCTAGTATTTTTACAAAACGAACAGTCATCTAATTAATAATTTTAAAATCTTTATATAAAAATAATAATTACACTCACTTTTTGTTTTATTCAGTCTTTAAATAGAAAATTATACATCCTATAAAGATACGTATTGAATACGCATTACAATGATGAATAATTGTCAATCATTATTAAGATTTTAAATATAATGTATACAAATTTTATGTAGTATTTAATTTTAATTAAATAAGAACAATATTTTTATAATGAATAATATAATCATTATTATAGAATCTGTTAGGAATAGTTTATAAATTTCGTTATTAGAGCAAAAATTTTTAATTTTTACATATTATGTGATGTTTTATAAATAATTCTAATTTTATATAATTAGTTTATTTTAAATATTATAATTTTGTAATTTTATAATAAATATATTAATAATAGATATATAAAAATAATATAATAAATAATTTATTAATAAATTTTATAATTTTTTATCTTTATTAAATTTGAAATATATTAATTAATAATTGAAAAACCTAAAATAAAATATACTTTTCCAAATAATATATATTCTTCTTTGTTAGATAAATCATTTATCAAACTCATTCATTAGAGTTAAATTTAATCAAAAATCTAATGAACACTATTAATTTCTTTTAATAGTTAAATAATATAGTTACGATTAATAGTTTAATAAATATATATATATATTGTTTTTTAATTTTTAAATACCAAATTATTTTAAAAACAATTATTAATTACTTACTTTCCAATTTTATCTACTTCATCTATTAAAACTAATGGATTTTCCGTTTTGGTTTTTTTCAAACACTGAATAATTTTTCCTGGCATTGCTCCTACATAAGTTCTTCTATGCCCTTTGATTTCAGCAACATCAGTCATACCACCAACACTGAATCGAAAATATTCTCTGCTTAATGCTCGAGATATTGATTTGGCTATTGAAGTCTTTCCTACTCCAGGAGGTCCATGGAAACAAAGAATCTTTCCTTGTGTAGATCCCTTTAATTGACTAACCGCAATAAATTCTAAAAAAAATACATCAAATACAGTATATA
>JAPYYT010001558.1:0-25797 GCA_030522565.1 Ceratosolen corneri | reverse complement strand
GCCTAGGTCAAGAATGTAGTACTAAAATATGTATTGGCTCAAGCTTGGCCCTTTAATAATATACGAATATTATGAAAATAGAAAGGTCGTGATTCCGAACATTTTATATAAGAGATTTACTAACTGAATCTTGAACAGATTCAATCCTTTTAGTGACCGTCGTTACGAAATAACATTGTCTTTGTCAGTGCCGGTTTTGTCCAAAACGGTACAGGTTCAGAGACTGGACATTATGGACTGCTTCTTATTCATAATAAGAATAATAACGCTGAGTATAGAAGAGGGTGACCTTTTCCTCAGACACCATAATGCCTCCTCAATAATCTTCTCGACTACTCACAGGCAGCTATACTTTAACAGTGGCCCTGAATGTCACTATTTATGAGCTCGAGATAATGAGTCACTCCTGATCCGATAATCACTCCAATATCCAATCCAATCTAATTCATCAATGAAGAGTTCAAAACCAGGTCTGCTTGCCCGAATATGAAAGAGCTCCGTGCACTCTGTGGGATACACCTATTATCTAGACAAACTTCAATAATCAAACATCTATTCAACCAATTTCCTTGTAGATCACTACTTAGTTCAGAAATTCATTCTAGAGTAGATGCGATAGATGTTAAAGGAAGATGCTATGATTGCGATCATATTATTCTCCTATTCTGTATGATTATAATAGCAGTACAGAAAAAAGAAAAATTCTGTTATTACTTAGGATTTTTAACACATAAATATTATTACCAATTTCCGTATAATTCGGTATAATTTCTGTATATTATACATGATATATTGAAGGTTTTAAATGATTCTACTATTTTATGGACCTTTAAAACGGTTTCCGGCTAAACCCACTAATGTGCTATCTAATAATGCTACCAAAATAAAAAAAAACTAGCACACGTTTTTCAGGTTATACAGGCAGCAATACAAAATATACTTAAATTTTCTATTTGCCTGCACTTCTATATCAAAAGAAGTTTTTATAGTAGATATTTAAGGCATTTAATAAAATTAAACGCCTATTCTGAAGTTCATTGAGCTGCTGACCTAATTATTGACAAGGTTTTATTCTAGAAATGAGTGAATGTAGAACTGAGATCGATAGTTTTCTTCCTAATCGGTTATTAGAAATAGGAATGAGTAGTAGCTTGCACCCTATTAAAATTTCTGACCGTTAAAATCAATTATATCAATAACTAGAACTGTTTCTATACGGCATGGATGAGAAAAAATACAGTCTGTAATTTACGTAGCTGGTTACGGATTAATATGAAATACGATACACTTTCCCGTTTCCCATGATATAAGATATGCTACAAAGCGATGAAGAATTCGAAAGCATTTTTCCTAATATATTCTCGGTAATAGACAAAGATCATGATCATAGATCACGTGCCAATAAACTTCTTGCTACAACTGTTAATAAAGATACCGCGTAACGATATCTAATTGAAAGAGTTCTCTAACAAGACAAAGTTTGCAGACTGGGAAAAGAGTAAAAAATTATATGTATCAATGAATTAAAGAACGAACATGCTAAACTGCTAACATAATGATTCTCTTATTAATCGCTGCGGAAGCTTGTAGATCTTGGGCACTATCAAAAAAGTCTTTCTGAATGATATTGAAGAAGGCCGCTCACTGTTCGTCAAATATCCGTGATTCATGATACAACCAAAAGGGGAAAAAGAATCTTTAGTTGCAAATGGAATTAATGAGAAACATACTTTAACACAGTATAAGAGAAAAATCTATATCTATGCAGCTGTAGAAGAAGACCAACGATGTTACCGAAGTTCTTTCTTCTTGTTATACAACGCTTCGCCATTATGGAGAGAACACTCCTACAATATGCAAACTATACGACGCCTTCAACTCATTTTCCTTTCTTTGCGATACATTAATTTCTTTCTCGGAATGAATGATCGTCTGTCTTAGAATATAGAATAGAGCATATGAGACCGACACCAATTATCACGATCACCTTTCGAATTTGAAATTTATATTCGTTATTTCAATTGTACAGGGAATTAACGAACTAAATTATATATCAATATTCATTATTAAACAAGGCTATGATTAATGGGAAATTAAAACAATGATAACTTAAGTTAACAGTGATACTCTATACAATATTACTATTTTTAAAATGCAACAATTTAAAAGTAAATGTTTATAGAGAAATTTTTATATTATATAAAGCATTTTATCGAATATTTAAAAATATATTGAATATTATATCGAATATTATTTATCGTATCAAATTCTTTTGTTCCGTTAACATATAATTTATTCCAGAATTCGGAATTTCCATCCTTTCTTAAAATAAATGTTCGATTTATTATAATTATATGATTAACAAACTTCTGAGTATTATTTTACTTTGTTAATAGTTTGAAGAATCTTAAATATATAAACATGTTCATATCATGTTTATGTGCGATTGTAATATTACAATTCTTTTTTTGACAATGAAGAAATAAAGAAAAGAGGTAAATTGTATTACTTTATGCCCCTGATTATTAAAACATGCATAAAAAGCAATTTGTAGATCAATGCGTGCACATCGTTTATTGCAAAAGTTAAAATAATCTTAATAAAATATTTTATTTTATGTTTACAATTTAAAAACGATTAAGATTTTGTTTTCAGTGTTTTGGTGACGGAACGTCATGTATTACAGAATATATTGGTTAACTCGCCGATAGTTTCAACCATTGCATTTGTATTGTAGTAACATATTATTTTTATTCGTTATATTATTATTAATTCACAGTTTAAACAGAATGTCATTTTCTCTAGTGCCAAAGTTATAATATTCCAAATAATTTTAGTAGAAACGCGGTAAAAAACCGAATAATAAATAAGAATAAATATTAAATACATTATCATAAAATTATATGTTTTTCACAATAAATTAACTTAATTTATAATAAAAAAATATAATATTTGGAACTGCAAAATTTAATAGTAAACAATTGATTAAATTATATTATATTATATTACTTAGATTATATTACTCTTATGTTTAGTTTTCAAATGCAAAATAAAAAAATACTTTTTGAATGTCATTGTATTAACAATATTTAATAATGTAACAATAAAACATTTAACGGAATAACTACTTAGTCGATGATATATTTACAAAAACGAGCAATCATTTGTTTTTATATTTATAAAAATTATAATGCATCTTGTTGATTATAAATAAAATATTACTATCCAAAAATATGTCTTATAATTTTGTAGTAAAGAAAATGTCGTTATGCGATAAAAGTTGAATGAAAAGTCAGAAAGATTGCGAAGTAATAATAAAAGTTTATACTCGAAAAGCCGAATAATATAATTTCACTTGGTTGGTTATGAATAACTTTATTTTAGTCGGACTGATGAAAATAATTTAAAATAGAAATTCATTTATAATTAAAAAAATTATTAGATCTTGAAAACTCAGTTGTTAAATTACATTATTTTATTATTATTATCAGAGATTTTTTTAGCCATTTCTTTACTATTTTTCGTTCAATTGCCAAAACAATAATAATCAAGATATTATATTAAGACTGGATTACATAAGTTTATCGATATTACTTCACATAAACTTATTATTTATTAATTTATTTAGTAATTTATCACCCACGCGTAAAATTATTAATACATAATTTTTTATACAAAAGATCTTGAGTAATTCATAATAGGATTG
The DNA here is from genome assembly GCA_030522565.1 of Ceratosolen corneri. Taxonomy (NCBI): domain Eukaryota; kingdom Metazoa; phylum Arthropoda; class Insecta; order Hymenoptera; family Agaonidae; genus Ceratosolen; species Ceratosolen corneri. Next base: position 22,091 of record JAPYYT010001558.1, on the reverse strand, counting down.
ATAACTAGATGACATGTATTCTCAAGAAATTCGAAACCACAAAAGGTATTTGTTTATGAATATAGGTTTATGCTCTTACGTAATCAAAATCCCACCAGTTTTGCATACAGATTTGCTATTAAATCAGCCACTACAGTTTGGTACGACAAGTTTACGCATTATATATATGCTTCACTTTATATACAAATCAATATGCTATTTAGCTTTGTACAAGTGCCAGACGTCGTGCAAAAAAGAGACCGAACGAGCGAGTGTTTGGGTTTGTGTGAGTGTGCGTGTGTGCGGATAAATAAGAGAAGAAATTGTACAAAAATTACGAAATCAAGGAGTTTAAATAAAATAAAGAGATTCTTTAAGAAATTAGAGCGTGTTGTTGTATAAAGCGTTAAATCGTCATGCGACGCTCATTTGTGGTGCCCAGACATTCAACGGAAATTAACTTCGTTTTAATTGCTATGTAGCACTTGGCTTGAGGCATACATCTGCCATGCTTTGTTGTTTGCATGGACATCTGCGGAAGTACTTTTAGCAACAGTCGTAAGCATCAGCGTCCGGTTTCAGAGATACCTGAACTTATATTAATGGGTACTTGAATCAACTTGGACTTTGTTGCATATGGCATTATGGAAGCCAACCGATGAGCGTTCATTTTCAGTGCTTTTATGCGCATGGATTGTGGCGTTAATTGTCTTCGATACACTTTTCGTTTCGAATGAACATTAATAATTTTGAATATCGAGCGTCGCAATAAAATAATATAATTAATATATAATATTATACAAAAATATTGATAGATTGATAAATAATTAATAATTTAAATGAAAAAAGTTAAACAAAAATGAAATAATCAGTTCAAGTATAATATAGAAAATTAAATAGAGTAATAATGTTTATTTTTTAAATGTTATTACAACCATATTAAGACACTGGAAAATAATTTACATTATTAAATTTAACTAGATAAAAATTTTATTTAATTTTTCATAACATTGTGTAAGAATAATAAAATTAAATCTCAACCTAAAAACGAGTATGCACTTTTGTATTTTTAATATATATATAAATATTGTTTTTCTTCTTCCAATCAATCATTTCCACTGAAATACATGTGAAACTTTATAAAACGTCATATAATTTAGATAATAAAAATTGTATAAATTAAAAAATTCTTGTAAATTTAATGTAATTATAAAACTGTTTTAAATGAAAAATTTATGTAGAACAGTTTTAATAAATAGAGAACAATTATAACGGGTAAAACTTTCAAAATTAAAATTCTTTAATTACCCCATAGTCGCAAAAACGTGCACAATAAGTTATGCAAATACTTGCAGTTTTTTAATACAATTATTTATTTTTATTTTTATAAAAATTATTTTTTAAAACAATTATTTTAAGTGTGGTTTTCGAGATTTTTATACATTCGTTTATCTTTGATCGATTAATATATTTATATTTAAGTGTAAATTAAAGATTTTATTCCAAATTTATTTAAAAGGGAATCGAGTTTATGATTTAATAAATGAAATAAAAAACACTGTTGAATAAAATTTCCAATTGCTATTTTTAAAATTATTTATTAATTTTATCATTAAAAAACAATTTAAATTATCAATTGAAATTTAAATAATTTATTTATAAATTAACAATTTCAAAGTAACAGATTAATAACTTCAACTGGACATTTTTGAAATTTTAAATAGTTTTATACATATTAGAATTAAGTAGTTTTACATATAAAACAAGATATAAAAATGATATAAAAATGTAATAATATATAGGATGTAAAGATGAAACATACAAAGATGTATGCATATTGTATAACAAGAACGTGTAATATATGATAAAAAATAAAGTCATTTCTGAGAATTAAATTTATTAGCAAGCATAATACAATTTTATTTTCCAGCAGAGTTATATATATGTTGTTTCATTTTCATCTATATTTAATAACAACACATCAAGTTATATTTATTGTATGTGCAATAACGTACTTGATAGAAAAAAGAAACAATACCTTAATTTGGAATATGAGTTTTAATATTGTTTTAATTTTTCTACCTAAACACCTTTTGCACTTTCTAGAGAATATCTAACATCGCGAGAATTCATAGTCAATCTAAACAAACAGGATAAGTCTATGTACATGCTTACATGGTATACATCTGTAATGTAAAAAATAAGAATGGAAACACTAAAGATGAGAGAGAGAGAGAGAGAGAGAGAGAGAAGGCGAAAGAACCATTGCAATTGATCGATGAAGTTCTAGAGTAAATATTAATTGAACATAGAATGAGACATGGGATAGACATATGTCGGGTTATACTATTATTTATATGATAGGCTAAATATAAATAACATAAAGGTAAGGATATAACAGGGAAACATATGAACTGGAATTTACCCTTTATCACGTTTAGTATATTTGCTTTTATCGAATTTTTCCATATGTAACGAATAATGATTAGCACACGTGTAAGAGCATTAGATCTTCAATCTAATAACATTTAATAACATCTTCAAGAGCATTATCAAGTTTAAATTTAATACGCGTATAATTAATTTAATTTTATTTAAATATACTTTTTTCGTATTCATAAATTATTATATAAATTTCGTTAGAATAAAAATTAAATACTTAAATAATTAAAAGAACAGCTACTGATTTTACAAAAATAATTAAGATTTGCCGAGAGTTTTTAACTTCAAAATTTACTTGATCATCTTTGAATCATTTACAAGGTATAATAGATTAATATTCAGATGCATTTAATCCAAACACCTTTTCACATGAAAATTGCATATTATAATTTTATTGTTTTATAGATGATTTTTTAATACTTTTAATAATTTGGTATGATTTAAAAACAAACATAAATCACGTGAATGATATTCAATTATATATTAAAAATTAATTTTATTTACTTTCTCTATATATTCATATAAATTGTTTGTAAGTACCCTGCCAACGTAAATTTAAGAGTTTGAGACAACTTGGCAAATTGTAATAATATAATTCTCGTTTTCAGCTTCAAACTACAAGTGTTAATTAAGTTTAATTATTTTGCAATGATTTTTCGACTGACTTGAGTTTATAGTTAAGTAGCATTTTATTATATAATTGCAAAATATGCAATCTTTTTAATCATTTATATCCATGTCCAAAAATATATTGAAATCCCACGTATATATTGTATATATATATGTATATATAAAAAATTTACTTTTCAAGAAATCTGAAATGATTAACATAAATGTTGATCTCAGTACTCAGTAAAATTAAAATTTTAAAAGTATTTAGTAAATTTGAATTATCGATTAGAGAATAAAAATCTTTAAATATTTAAAAAAATATTTTCTTCCAGAAACAAAAATTATAAAGATTTAAGAAGTTGCAAATGCATTGTTTAAAAAAGTAGGCTTATAATTTTTTTATTGTATTTTATAAGCATTCTAAACCAATTTAAAAGCAATTTGTATGGATTATAATGGGTTTAAATGATTTAGATTATTAAATTACAATTAATTAATTTAGATGAGAATATTTTAAGATGGTACTTTAATAAAATAGACAGTCAATGCAAATCTACTGACTTCAAATTTCATTACGTAAGTTTAATTGATATATAAGATATATAGTTGATTAAAGTTAGTTCTCTAATTTTACTTACAGTAATTTTTTTTATAACTTACTGAAAAATGTTCAGTAAAAATAAGGCTTATAATCGCAATGAATTAAAAATAATCATATGTTAATTAAGAAATTTGTCTCGATTAGGAATTATTGAAACGAATTTTATATAAAAACAAAAGAAAAAAAAGTTTAAAAATTAAAAAAAATTCATTATGTTATATTATATTTGAATAAAGTAAGATATTTAATTTACTTGCCTCAAAAATTTAATCAAATTTCTTCAAATTTATTTAAATTACTTATATATTACTTATAAATACTTATACATATTTATACAATGATTATTTTGTATAAAATGATATATTACAAGACAGCTATTCCAGATCTATCGTTTTCGTATTTGTAGTATTATTATAATTAAAAACATTTCCAGAAAATACTTCCACTAAACTACATACATGTTATAAATACATTATAAATGGTTGATATTACTGTAAAAAGAATGAAATGCAAATAAAAAATAAAACTGAAAGTTTTAGTTTTTATAAAAAAATTTATATTATTTAAATTGCAAATTAAATTTATATATTTTTTAGCACTGGGTAATAAATTGAGCATTCTGTTTCTTGAATTGTGTTTCATTTACACTGACATTTAGAAAATGTTAGCATTCAAATTTGGATATATTAAGAAACACAAAAATATGCATATATGTATTGTTTTGTTATTTTGTTATTTTATTTTACGTAATAAAGTTTGTTTGATAATGTCTTATTTAAATAAATTACACTTATATAACATGCATTAAAATAATGAATTTTGATGAATTTTAATTAAATAATTATTTAAATGAAATTTAAGAATTGTTTTTTGAACGTAGAGATTTTATTATTCAATAATCGTTTATTTTAGTATAAAATAATCAAATATTTATAAATTACGTAAAATAATAAATTAAATCATTTTTAACTAATATTTTAATTAATTTAATTGTAAAATAGTTGTTTCTTGTATGTTTATTTTACGATAGTTTATTTTGAAATCTTATTGCCTAAGTAAGTATTCATTGAAATTTTTAGTTATGTAGGAAATTATCTTAAAAATATCAAATGAGCTTAAGTAAATTTATAACTTCATTATTGAATCTTTTTATTTAGTGGTTACATTTTGGATGAATTTTGCAACTTTCATATACATGAAAAAATATGCAGTTAAATCTAAAAGTTTTACACGTTCTGAAAGTACCTCAATTTATGTATATTTATTAATAAATATGTTATTTAGTTACACAAATTAGTTTATTATATAATAAATTCACTATAAACAACAATTAACTATAAATGTAAATTTATGAATATTATTAGCATTTCTTTTATTTTAATATTTTCTGAAAAATTACATTATTTTATTATATAGAAGGTACAGTATGCAATTAAGGAATTGAATGTAACATGTATTTTTAATGATCTCTACATGTTTACTCATTTATTATCAGTAAATTATTAATTTCATATTAGTTGAACTTTGTATAAAATGATTTATTGTAATGTTATTTATATATACTTTTTTGAATTTCGTATAAATTATAATATATTATTTAATTTTCCACGGTATAAATTTAAATTAATTAAAAAACTCTAAAAATTCAATTGAGTTTAATGTGCATTAAAGCTGCCTGAGTAACGGATGATAACTTTTAATTACAAAAAACTGCTGAATAAATTTTATTTATTGAAAGAAAAAATTGCATAATTGAAAACATGTAGAAAAAACATTGTTTAAAGTAAGATTGTATAATTATACAAAAGTTACAAAGAGTCCATAAAAAATAGTTTTAAATTGAAAAAAATTAAACGCTCCTTAACCCTTGCAATTTGAGAAGCTGGAACCAGTTAGTATTGCATTTCGATTTATAAAAATGCTTTCACTGAACTACCTGAACTTCCATACAAGTACAGTGGGATTTTCGAGGCCGCTTCTTACGAATGAGTTGATTTTGATTCCATTTTTTATAAAGCAGAGCATTCCAAGCGCGCATGTACGGGTGAAAAGTTGTATTGGCATAGAAACGAGTTTGCAAACGCGTTAATCGAGTTTTCGATCTCGAGCTTAGGGAGGAGTGGAGGAGAAAGAGAAAAGCCGCGCGAAAGCCTACGGCGTAACCGAGATAGGTCTGCTCTTTTATCTAGGAATTGTGTCGTCATGAGTCGCGTATTTCTATAAAATTTATTTGTTGCTTCGTACAAGACTTTCTTTATGTCTCTGGAGGCCTTTAATAGTGCCTTAAATATTGTGTTTGAAATAATAAACATGTTTCTCGAAGTCATTAAATCATACATATTTTGTTATCACAGTTGAACTTTGTATTTATTTTTCTTAAAATATATGCACTATTTCATGTATATTTCACGATCACGTTTTATGATTATGCGATTATGTGGAAATAAATTTGACAATAATTCAGTTGCTATTTATAATTAAAAACTCATAATATAGTTATTTTTTGATATTTGTCTCTATTTGACTATCACTCTTTAAAAATTTATTAAGACAGCTGCATGCGATTAATAAGAATCGCACTTTCGCAAACTAAAAATAATATTTGAAATACGATTATTCGAACGACGTAATTATCATATAGATCCATAATAATTCATAATTATTTAATCATAATTCGTAAATCATAATTTTCGAATTTACATTTAAAATTAAATACGGTCGCGATTTATTCTACTAATTAACGATCTCTCAACAAAATCCCATCCACTCACCATCCAGGGAGTTTCAATTTTACCGCCGACTACCCGAATAAAGTTTAGAACACGAGTCGGTAAGACTGATTTTTTTTTCCCAGACGTGCGCATGCGTCGAGTGGCAACCAAGCGCAAAAATTCCTTACGTAGCTGCAACGGCGGCTCGCATGAGCGGAAAGAGTAGACGTAGGGGCAAACGGGCACGTTGGCCAAGGGTGGGGGAAAGTACGTCAAATGACAGCGGGGAGGGAAATGACTTTGCGGAGAAAGAATACACATATGACGATGGACGTACGGTAAATTGACGTCGATCGAACCTGTCATCTGTTACTAATGAAATTCTGTTTTAATTAGGTGAAGCGAGCGAGCGAGCGAGTGTGCGTAAAAGCGCGCGGCGTAGCTAGTGTCGCCAGGCAGAATATCTTATAAATTTATTTACGTTAAAAGATTTATCTTTTTATGAGATTCAAAATTATATATTTGCGTAAAGTCACTGTGGTATGAAAACTCGATTGCACTATCAAATAAAATGTCTATTAATTTTATTTCGAAATGATATTGCTCTATGCAACAAACATAAAAGGTGCTTATGTTTAATTTGTATTATTGATGGGATAGAGATAGAGATTGAAATCGATAAACTTATGAGCAAATTGGAACTTTCAATTGTTATTTCTATATTTTCATATAAGGCAATTGTTCATGCGTCGAAGGAAAATTTGTTATAAAATTAATAAAAATAAACTAGAACAACGTATAAGTCTATTTTTAACCACCACATAATAGTTTACAAAAATTTTGCATTAATTAAAGAGATGCAAAATAAAGTGTTCACAGTCCCACGTTACGAAAGCAAAATATTGCACAAAAGCACATTAAAAACACAATGTATTGTAATTTATTTTCTTCAAAGGCATATAATCAATAAAGAAAAATCATTGCCTATATCAATATAATATTTGTTATTTTTGCAAGAATCGATCGTTCTAATTTATTAAACTATCTAAAAAAATAATCATAATTCATAATTAATTCTCGAATCGTTTAAAAACATTTTTCATGCGAGCCTCACTACGATTTCAGAAACAACGGTTCGTAGGTTCATGAAAATTAAATAATACATTTGACATATTTTAAAATTCTAATTGGACGTGGATGTCAATGCAATGTTAAAATAGTAAGTTGACAGGACGTATCAATTTGAGATAGCTTTTCTCGAAAGCCAAGTTGAACAGTAGAAGCCTTACATACATATGCTGAATCAGTTAGAAATTGAAATATTTCCAGGCGATAGGCTGGGGTGAAAAGTCCGATCAGCATGACCATTTCATTTGGATGAGGATGAGTTTGTAAAGGAGCTACATAGTGCTGATCAGCCCCCGGAACTCGAAGTTTTGCCACGACGCGTCCCTCTCCGTCCGACTGACCGTCAGATACGACCGCGCAAACGCGTCTACACTTGCTCCCACCTCTCTCCTTGCTCCCGCTAGCGCTCTCACTCGTTCTCCCTCCCTCTCACACTCACTCGCTCTCTCTCTCTCTCTCTCCCAATGGATCGAGCAGTGGATGCCCGCATCCCCTCTCATTTGACGTTCGCTTCAAGAGCGGCGGCGGCGAGGATGTTGGTAATGGCGGGAGGTTGGAGGGGTAGCTAATCGGCATCGGCGTACGTGCGACCAGAGAAGCTTATGTACATCGTCGTAGTCTTGTCGTCCCGCGTTTTCGTTAGTGCGCACCTAACTCGTGCTGTTTGTGTCCCTTCGCGTTGCTCGTCCTTGCTTCCTTCGTAGACTCCGATCAAGTGAGAAAGAGAGAGAGAGCGCGAGAAGGAGAGAGGGAGAGGGAGAGGTAGATTGTTAGAACATACTCAGTGTCGCCGACGCCGCGTCGAGTTGTGAGTCCGCAATTATTAATCGTACACACAGTCCGTGGAGGAAGGTGTGTTTTTATTTGTTGGCCGCGAAGGAGAAAAGTGTCGATGAGGCTGACGCAAGAAGAAGAGAACAGCAACAATAGCGGCAGCAGCCATCGTCAATGACCCTCGAGCCGCCAGTTTAGGTAATTCTCGAACGTGTATCATGCGATAATCCGAGTAATGCCGCCGGTAGCGCGCAGGGCCACCGCCATCATGCGATGAACGCCACGCCGGCGTTGGGTCGCAGGGGGAGAGGGTCCCATTCTTGGGAGGCTCGATTTTAGGTTAGGTCGACTAGTGGCGACTTCCGGTACGTTCAATGTGGGGAAATAGAGAGAGCGAGAGAGTGTCTGAGACAGCGTGAGAGAGCATAAGAGAGAGCGAGAGAGACAGTGTCTGAGACAGCGTGAGAGAGAGAGAGAGAGAGAGAGAGAGTGGGAATGAGATAGGTAGGTGGGCTGAAAGTGAGGGGAGACGAAAGTAGAGCTTCTGTTAATTTTTTTTCCGATTTGAAGGTTAGGCTCTTGAAGATAATAAATATCTATAATACTCGGAGGCTTTTTTTTGGAGGGATGTGGGTTTAGGGGTGGATACGATCGAGATACTCGCAGACGGTTTAACGCCGAGACTTGAGAGTCGGCGATAGCGTTTGGGGCTATCGATTGGGGTTTGGCGAGTGAACGAACCAGAGTGAGAGGCAGAGAGATAGATAATGAGAGAGGGTGTGCGTGCGTGCGTGTATGTGTGTGAGTGAGTGAAAATTTAGGCGTATGTATGCATACTTACGCGCGCGCGTACGCAAACATACACACACACAGACTTATGTATATGCGTGAGAGAAAGAGAGTCTGTTAATTGCACGGATAAGGAATGGCTGCACTTTTCGCTCGCGCCTATATGCACGCTGGAGTTCGAGAAAATGCTACTATGAGCCTCTGAGTCTTTGTCTTAACCTTAAAAAAAAGAAAGTAATCGCTCGAGGCTCAATGACGCTACTAGCGAAGACGAGTTGTTTCACAGCTACAAAATAATGAAAAGGAGCAAAAACGCGGGCATTTACAGTGTTGCCAGAATCGCGGCCATGCGGGAGTTTATGGAGTGTGCGGAAAGTGCGACACGCGTTCGCCGATACAGCAGCCGTTGCTCCGTTTCTCCCTGACGTGCCATTCTCGAATTGGTGGTCGCGATGGGGCGACAGAATCGAACATTCTTCAACTTTTATGATTATATCGCTGCTGCTTATGTTGCCCCATACAAAAACGCAGGATTTTAAGTGAGAGATTGAAAATGGCAGAGGACTGCACGAGAGTACGAGTGGAGTTTTGAGATTTGGCCGTATGCGCGTGTCGGCGTCAGTAAACGGAAAATCATTGTTATTAAAATGCACGATAATACAATAATTGATGCTTACTTAGGATGTGCGTAAAAGCTACTTTTAAAATCTGTACGCGATGCGAAGGAATCAGAATGGGAATAATAAATAATAATTAGAAAAGAGGAAGAAAAATTCGGTGCATGTCTTAAATCTTTGCGAGTGCGTTCAAATTATCTGATTCACTACGCGACAAATAAACGGCTTTGCAATTCCTACAGAATATAACTTACATTAAGCGGTTTTCTTTTCATTTGCTCTAATACGCCTGTATGATTGTATAAAATTTACTTTGCATAGATTTACTGAAATTTAGTGAAATTTATTTTGCATAGATCTAGTTGTAAAATCGTACAGGCAATATTTAATTATTAACCATGTGAATTGCATTATTACAGTCAAAATAAAATAAACCTAATATATTCGTACTAGAGAATTTTATAAGATAATTACAACTCACAAGAATTTTCTTTTATTCACATTTTATTTCATAATAATGTAATTTGTATTCTTTTTTATCGTGAAATAACGTTAATTTGATTAAAAGCGATGTACAAAATTTTGTTACACGAGTGAGTAGTTTATTTCAAAATGTTTTAAGTACTCAAGTTGCTGCGCATTATATTCTAGAACTAATTTCTCCACTATATACATTCACAAAATCATGTTCAATATATGAGATACATAAAAATACGAGATAAAATTTTTGCAGTTTAAGGAAAGATAGTTTATATTTCTAATCAATATTAGGGATATGACCATTCTTACAATACTTTTTAACTGTATGTTGTAATATAAAAACAAATCCCTTTGTTCAATAATACGTCTTTTATTCTTAATAAAATTAGAAATTATAGTTTAGTTTTAATTTATGAAATTTCTCCGATTAAGTATAGAGAAATTTTTCTTCTCTATCAAGCAAACGGGTTTTTAAAGAAAAAAATCCATTACTAGTTTGGTTAAATTGATTTGATTTTGTTTTATCGAATTGAAGATTTTATTCTTTATATTTTTTTTATTAAAATGTTTATAACGAAAAATAATAAAATATATTATAATTTAAATAAACTATACAAAAAGTCGAATGAATATTATTTTGTTTATGTTATTTACAAGTTTTATCTTGAATTTTCTATTTTTTTCTTTTGCATTTTCTAAATTGTATTTAAATTTTGAAATTCAAGAAATAAGTATTTAGTATTTTACAAAACTAATAACTTTAACGTGTTTTAGAAAAACTAGATCGTTATATTACAATTATCAATATATTATAACTATTTATTTAATTTATATGAAATTTAGGAAAAATCCAGCACTTTATGAAATTTAATTTATACAATATAAAGAATCTATTTAAATTTAATTAGAAAATTTGGAAAAAAATTACAAACGAATAAAATTGTTTTAAAATATTTGTGATACGTTCAAAGATAAGTGCTTTATTTGATTATAAATATGTCAAAAATATTTAAAAAAAATCCTAACTAAAAAAATGCAACAAAATTACTAAATAATTATATATAGCAGCTATGCTAGTACATTCATTTATTTAAATATTAAGTAAGGAATTACAGTTATAGCAGACATTTAAAATGAGTATATTTACTACCAACAATTGTACACATGTATATATATATATATATTTATATCTTAAAATTCTCTGAATACTTAAAGTTCAAAGATAACTTGTTCTGGGATTACCACGAATGTTATTTTTGCTAATATATTTCAGATAATATTTCCATTTACACTTATGCGGGTGCACATAGAGTGGAAGAAATAATGAGAGTGAGAGATTTTTTTCAAAGTTTAATTTACATATTTATGAAAACTTTCTTTTTCAAAGTTCGAAAAATTTTCATTAATTATTATCCTGATTCACGTAACACCCAACAAATCGAATATTAAAACAAGTAGTTTAGCCCAAATGGTTTTGCTTTCTCCATTCCTTATGTAATCTAGAAGTTGATTAGAGTCTAAAAGTACAAATCAACGAAGCCTTAATGAGAGCATATCGGTAAGAACAATAGCACGATCAGAAGGATTTGCATTTCTAAAATCAAAAGCCATCGACGGCTACGCGTATTGATTGTTTTGTCGCGTTTGGCTGCGCGGCCCATCTTGCTTAGCTCTTTCTCATTTTGGCATACGGCGTTGCTTCCGTACACATTTAAATGGAAAAATGCCGTGCTCTCGGCAGGGAAAAATAAAGACGAGTTGTCTCGAAGAGTTAAGGAAGCGATATTTACAATTGCTCGCTTGTTTAACTTTGTACAATAATAAGCTTGCAAAACTGCGTGCTCGTAATTTGTAAGTGTCATTACATATCGTATCATTTTGAATAGCTATTATACTTTTCCCTGCGAATTTTATTTTACACCCTGGTAATACGCAGACATACTTTAGAATTTAATATCTTTATATTTTGTATCAATTAAGATGAACGTCATGTGTATGGACACATGTAATTTGAGTACTACTTAATTTTTATGAAATTATTATGAAATAAGTACGACCAACAAAATTATGTCCTTTGATAAATAAAAATGGTAATTGATTTTAAATTTATTCTCTTAGCGACTACTGATACTAATGTGCACTAATTTATGTACATATAAATCTTTCTTATCCTATTTAGAAATATGATTACGCTGAAAAATAGTATATTTTGATGTCCCGTCATTTTTTTATTTATAGTATTCTACAATTGCTTGTAGTGCTTGGTTAGACAAAATATTACCACGAAAATTGACAACAGATATTTAGGATAGGTTGACAATGAAAGTTTAATATTTATTTGGAAAAATTGAAATTTCCTTCCGATGATTTCAAGAGACAATTTTAATTACACGTGCCATTTACATTATTTCGCTCGAACGAATTTAAGATAACAGAAAAATATGCTGCCGCCGTCGTTACCTACATTTCTCATGTCGAGGCGTCTTCTTTAAAAACATTTCCTATTCAATATGAAAAAATAGAGAAATAAAGAAATGAGTAAGCAGTACTTCCTAATAGTAAGTTGGTGAGGCATAACCGAGTCAAAAGTGTTTTGGTCCTACTTTGGTTTTCCATGGATATTTGAAGTTGATGTCAAGTACCTAGGGCGGTTGGGAGGGTGGACGCCCACCAAATGGACGTCGAGATTCCCTCTTTGGACATTGATTTATCGTGTGCAGTCCTCTCTAGTTACGAAGTAATCGAGAACGACGGACTGGGCAGTTATTGACATGGGGAAAAGGTACGGGGAACCGGTCGTTGTCTCCACTACCGTCGTGTAACGGGGAGCTCATACGCTTACATAGGCGGTGCACTCGCTAAAGCCGTAATGCGAGTGGCGACGAGAAATACGCGAACTCGTGTCTGGCCGCTTTTTTATCCTTCCCGTGTTTCCCGTTGCGACCGTTATCTACCACGCACGTGTGTGGATAAAAGCCACTTTTAATATCGTGCGCACGAAATGAGAATCGGAACTTATTTTACGAGACAAGCAGATGAACGTAAGGGAACTTCTTTCTCAGCTCTACCCAGGTTCATACAGAGACGATAGTGTTTACTGCTTTGTTACGAAGACTTTATTATGAATGATTTAAGCTTATTAGTCACTTTGCTTTATTTCAGCATTTTATTATACGACGGGAAGGGAGGGAGGCAGGGATGGAGAGAGAGAGAGAGAGAGAGAGAGAGAGAGAAGATAAATGAATAATCATTGTCGTATTTTCGAATTTGCGATAAGATAAATTCGATTTTTTAATGGAATAATAAAAAGGATAACCATGCGTGTCGTCATCGATAACCATTATTCTAATGGTGATCGGATAGCAGTCCATTTAATATTTATGAGAAATTGCCTTCTTTAATAGAAATATTCGTAATAAAATATATCATTAAAAAAATAATTTAATCATAATAATGAACTAAGTAAATATATTCTCTCGCTAAGATGACTGTAAAATTATATACAGTAATGTTAATAAAATTTTATTGGCTTTGACCTTATTAGCTAAATTTTTGCTTCCTAATGCGAAAAATTAAATATTAACTAAAAATAAAAATTAACTAATTAATATTAAACACAAATCGATGATTGTTAAATATACTAGGAAAAGAATAGATTACTCAGATGAAAATATGAATATATTACTTTCACAATTTGCATTAATGATGCAAATTATTTTGTGTAACTTAATTTATATTTTATGTAAAATTAGATTAAACAATTAATTTAACTTTAATTTACTAAGTAATTTGTAACTGAGCTAGCTTATATTGCAGAACATTTAAAGTATAATTGACATTCAGGAAATGTTCATCCGATTGTTTCTTGATACTTATAATATTACATTCAAGATATTTCATAAGGTATTAGAAACTTTTTAAAAGTCTTTTAACGGTCAATATATTAAAATAAACTTTAATATTGGAGTTATAAAAATGGAAAACATTTTATATACTTAAACTAAGTCTTTGTGTGAATTTTCATTCACGACAGAAAAAAATGTCATTTCTCACTTTTTGCTATGTTATTGTGAATAAAAGAAATTTTGAAATTATTAAATTACTGTCATAGACTTCTAAGAAACACAAGAATATTAAAACTTTCCGCAATATTTTCGATGCTATTAGTCAGAGAAGAAGCTTTAAGGGTGAAATCGTCTCATCCTTTCTTTTTCTATTCAAAACATTCTTGAAGCTTATTTTGAATGAATAATGAAAAGAAGAAAGAAGAAACGCGAGTTTTTTCATCTTCACACCTAAAAACCAGTTATGTAAGGATCATTGCTGACTCGGTTTTTGTCGCCTTGTGACTTCGCCAGATGTTAAACAAACGCTCGGCTCCCGCAGACAAAAAGAGACGTTAGTCGCAATGTGGAATCGTGAGAAAAGTAGTAAGACTAGGAAGGCAGACACATTTCTGGATGATTGAAAAAAATTATGATTGTACGTCCAAAACATTCAGGAGCTTGCTTTCTCATTTATTGCGTTGATTACGATTGATAGTTAAATATTTATGAAGTTAATGTTATCATTTTAAGTTTCGAATTTTGTATATTCAACGTTTTTGGCTATTATCGAAATCATGATTAAGTTAAATGATAAACTGTTCGAACGCTTTTAAGAAGATATTGAAATTTAAATTAAATTTATGTTCGAGTGGAAATATTTTTGCATGCAAGCTCAAGATTATTCAATGATATTGTTCAGACAATTTGATAATTATTAGGTTATCGAATTTTCCATTAACAAAGGGAAAAAGTAGCATATTTATAAAAGTTAAGATAATTTTTAATTCTTTTTATTAGCATTTAGTATTTTTTAGTAGTGGTATCCTACAAAGTACTTTAATTAATCGTTGTCATTGTTATTCATTTTGTTTGTTGAATTTTTTTATTAAGAATTAAGTTTAAGACTTTAATAATTGTAAAATTTATTGCACATTATAAAGTTGAGAAACTCAGGGTAAGTGTATTGTACAAGAAATAAAAACAAAATTGTAAATTAAAAACCTTAATTCGTAATGTTGAAATGAAAGTGTTTGTTGGACGGCTTACATTTTGCAGAATCAAAAAAGTCTGTGTCTTAAAATAACGAATTACATAAAATACCAACGGACAGTAAGATAATGAAATTAAAAGAAATAAGAGTAAGAAGGACAGAAAAAGAAAAACAATTTAGCGACACAAATGAACACTCCACAATTTTTTCCCGCATTTTCATACGGGTTTGATTTTTTTTGCAATAATTCGTTTAGCAAGAATAAAATAATGGTAGACAAGGAGGGTATCCACAGTTTTCTTTTTACACACTGGTCGATGATAGGATGAGAGCGAAATCATTCTCTAAATCTATAGTATATTTATAAAATATTTATATTTATAAGATAGTCTTTAACGATAATTCATTGTTCTTGTTATTTTTTTTATCTGCTCATATTTTTTCTTGTATTAGGTATTTAGCTACTGTTATAATGAATTTCTTTAATTTTAAATTTTCTTGTTGTTTTGGTGGTTCATTTGAATTTTTTAAAAACTTTCCCAACTTAAATTACAGGTAACATTGTCCAGGAAGTATCAGTATGAATATTTCTACTTAGGAAATCACTAAAAAAAAAATATATGCCTTTTTTGTTAATATTGTATTTATTAATATTTTCCAATCATTGAAAATTTAATTCAGCGTGATTGTTATAATTTTTTTTGTAGTTAAAAAGTGTCGGTGTCCGTTAAACGTGAACATGAAAGAGTTGATAAGAATGTTGAAATAATTATACTATCTCAGCGCTAGTTTACTCACTTACGTTTTCGAAATAATTTAAAATTTATTTTAATTCAAATTTTCAGATTCAATATTTAAATTTTTATATTTAAATGTACTTTAGACAAATGAATTATATAAATATATAATATGAAGGTAATCTTTTTAGGGAAGTATTATAAAAATTGTTTTTATAAATTCTTAGTTACTAAATAAATTATGCATTGTAATATTTAATGTGATGTACATAATTTATTTATTTAGTACACAAATTCTATTTGATTTACAAGTAAATTCAAGATTATAAACATATTTAAAATTTTACTATTTCATCTTAGATAATTATCTGCATTAATAAATATCTAGTGATAAAGTATTGTCTGTATTGTGAAAGTAAAACAAGAATAGTAGTAGCCAAGTTAGTTGCTGAATGCGTTTATGTAGTTTCTTTCATGGTTACGTTCTCAAACTCAGAACACCATGGTACGAGAGGAAAATGTGATTATTAGTATTATTGTGTCGAAAACCATGAAATGTAAGTTCTGTCTCAACTTCGAGAGTTTGATAGCAGTACTTGGAATATTGGGCGATCATCTTACTTATATTAGCAACGTTTGCTTCAGCAGTTTCTTTTTTTACGATTCTTTCTTTCTATATGTTTTTGTCGTTTGTAGCAATTTTATTGGTCTCAAATCTTTTTTTTTCATTTTTCTTTTATCATTATTTACTTTTCAATAATATATAGATTATTATATTTTGTCTAATTTTATTATGTTGTCTGTAGGGAGTTTTTGCTGATTTTCGATACAAGTATTTCGAATATTATTATAAATGCACGAATTAATTATTTTAGATTTAAACGCTATTGTAAAACTGACAATAAATGACTATTTGAAATTAAAAGACAAAAAAAAATTGATAGTTAATTACTATTTCTCCAAACTGAATAGCCATAAACCCAGAATTTTCATGGATATTTCTTTTGCTAATCTTAATTTATTCATGACTATTATTTTATGAGTATGTTATAACTTATGTAAGTGCTTGCATGCACAAATTTTAATATACAAAGTAAAGTGAATTAAAGATAAACATAGTTTTTATATTAATCAATCTTTAATTTTAATATCAAACAGTGCGATTTATTTAAGAAAACCAATCTGTATCAATTTATAGAAACAATGTCTAAGCTTGATTTTAAATTAAAGAAATGCAAACTATTGATAATCATAAATTATATTCTTATCTCATGCCTCACATTTGAAATATAAGCTTATGCATTTATTTTAATTAATACCTATTATCAGCAATAATTTAAGAATCGCTAGTTTTTTTTATACGTAAACGTAATTAAAATTTTACGGTTAAATGTCAAATCTGAGCAAGCTGAGGTGCAAAAAGTAAAAATCCCAAACGTAATGTGCGATGCTTATCTGTTTCAGTGTGAAAAGTTTGCTTACTCGGCAGCGACCTAAGCAACAGCACTAGAAAGTCAACTAATCTGCGACTCTTCCCATCCAAACCCCTGGGCCGACTTCGTACAACCTCTGTCCTGTCCTCGCCTCCCTGGCCCCGTGTCCCCACGTTCATCAAGTGACGTTGACGCTCGCGAGCCATTAATTCGTCTGCCCCGAGCTACAAGAAGACGTTCCGACAATGGACGGCATGGACATCAAGCCCGTGCTCAATGACGACCCGTCGGTCACTCTGACCATTCGCCTCATCATGCAGGGCAAGGTACGTCTGTTACTTTTGATTAGATTTTGAGATAAGGACGCTCCGTTTTCTGATGGTGAAGAACTAAAAGTTACGGTGCCTACCAAAAACGGCTGATTACGGTTTACTTTGAGTTTAGTGTTTAATGGGCAATCAGCGACATATCTTTAGGGATTTATATCTTTAGTTCTCATGTAGAGTCGAACAAAATTGAATTCTCAAGGGCCGTCAGAATTTGATTTCGGCCTATCTGGAAGATTAAAATAATAGTTAATCCGTCGACATCAGTTTTAGCTTTTAAATAAAACTTAGTTTTATGTTTAATTTGAGGTTCATTCAAAATTCACTTTATAATCCTTGTCAAAAGAATATAGGTAATTAAAATTTTGTCTTTGTTCGGAAACCTTTTGTAAGAAACATAAGTTTATTTAATAATAGATTAATACAAATTAATATAAGGTAGATTAATATAGATTGAATAAATAATGATTTATTCAAGAGAATAATCGTGCATTAGGTCTTTTCTAACTAAATGACTTTACCTATTTACGAGTGTTTCAACAACTTTGCAATTAAAATATTTTACAAATACCAACTTTTTAATTTTTAATAATTATATTGGAATCTTTGGTTTGCAAGTACAAGCGATTCATCCTCTCGTCTTGCAATGCGAGCCACAGAAGCTTACGGCCGTGAAAAAGCATCTTGTTGCGTCAAAGATGTTAACTTTTCTATTTGTGTAACTAGAAAATGAAAGTGCGCGGAACTGGACGATATGTTAATAGATTACTCAGAAATGTTTCGGTTGTAATTGTACTTGAAATCATAGAAACTCATGATTATTTTTGTCGTCACATGGCGCAACGGTTTGTTTGAAAAAAGTTATGAGTCGGAATTGAGTCTAATGTACGTTTAAATACACTTTATTAATAAAACTAATCATAATCTAATACGCATAAAGTGTAATTAATTATTCATATATAGCAGGTATATGCACATAAAGTAATCAACCATAATAAAATTAGAGTTATGCTTAACAATTACAAATGATATACGATCGAAGAACAATATATTTTTTTATCGTTATTTCGTTTTTCCTATTTACGATAACGTCAATGCTTTTGAATAGTAATGATCTTCCGTCTTTGCTATGTACAACCGTATACGATGGAATAAAAAATGTTTAACTAAAACTCGAAACATATACTATAAAACTGATATAATTGACGGCTATACATGTTACTTTGCGACTGTATTGATTTTTAATTATCTTATAAGTTAGTTCTTTTCATTGTCATAAAAGATCTATACAGAAATATATTTTTTTAAATAATAATTTTCAAAAGTAAAATTGTCAGTTTATAAAAGAATAGTATATTCTTTATATATTTATACTTTATTATTTTATAATAAGAATGAAATAATATATATATATATATATATATATATATATATATATATCATTAAAAATTGGAAGAATGATTCTCATTTATATACGAAGCAAAATGTAAAGAAAATACGTATTATAACATTTTCTTAGATATAAATTATATTTAAAAGTGAAGCCATTAAACAAATATTAGATATAAAATTTAAACATTGTTTCTTTATACTAGATTTAATTAACAATTCATTAGTGCAATTTTAATGAACAAACTAATAAATTTCAAATAGTTACAAAAAGAAAGATGAGGATCCGGATAAAAACTAGAGAAGTAATAATGTTTAGTATTTTTGTTTTGCTGATTTGATGCATATCTTGTTTATTTTTTAATAAACATTTGTATAAATAATTTTTATTTTATAAATTAGTATAATTTATCCGCTCCAAAATGGAATTTATGTATGTTATTTATTTAAATAATAAATTAGTTTTGAAATTTCAGAAAGGAATTTTAAAACAATTCTCTTGAAATAAAAAAAAAAAGTTCTTAATTAAAGCGCTAATTTTTTCATAAGTCTGTGAAAAGTTTTTTTACAAGGGTACAATACATTAAATATTAAATCTATTTGAATGAATATTGCAATTAGTGAAAATTGATAATTTTTTACAATGTATAAAATATTTCAAATATTTGTTTTTTAATTTGAAATTTCATTTATATTGATGTAGAAATCTATAAATTTATATATTTGAAATACTTAGTTTTAAGATTGTTAAAATGTAGCTTGCTAAAAGAATCTGTTTTTTAAATCATATTAATCATTTGAATTATCTTCAAACATTGAAAATGAATAATTTTCTTGTACTAAAGTAAATAAGCTTTAAATAATTGATTAAATAAGAATATATAATAGACCTAGTAAAATACATGAATTTTTCATGTAGTGGGAAACGATTATGACAAAATCAAAATTAATAGTTGTTCCATTAGTAATATATTTTAAAAAATAAAATTCGATTAAAAATTAAATAAAAGGCCAGAGCTTAATTAATCGAGATTTAAAATGCTAAAATCAAGGATACGATGAAAAATTCATTATTTATATTTCAAATAAGATAAATTCGTAATACTTTGAATACACCAATCAAAATCATTCTGCATTAATACTAAAATGATTTTTATTTCTATTTGTTCAGAATTTAATATATCTTTTGTAAATTTGAAAAATATTGATTATAGAAAAATTAGTTTTGAATTATATACATAAGCATTAGGCAGTAGATACTTGAAATCAATTTTCATAAAACTCTAATTCAATTCTATACTGTCTATAAATCATTACAATATTTTACAACCTTCGTGCACTAGGGATTCTATGATTTCCCTCTAAATCACGTGGCATGAATATTATTATGTTGCTCATGCGTCCCAATAAAAAACGATTTCTGCTACTTTAAATTTCTCACTCGTACTAGACCTAAACTAAGAATTTAATAGATTTGATGAAATATTTACAATTTTATATTACTACATTGCATAATAGGGCTTAAATTCAACTTAACTGCTTTTACTCTCCACATTCCTTTTCATTTCGTAATTTATTATATTAACTTATTAACTTATCGTCATTAAAAACTGAATTTAATTTGTTTGCTTAAATAAATAAATATATATATAATCGAATAAAAGTACATCATTTTCTTTTTCGCGACAGGATTTATTAATTTAAAAACATATTCTGACTATTAATATTTGTATATGTAATGTGTATATTTGCTTATATATATTTGTTCAATCCTTTCGATTAATATGGCTCACCAATTGGCCAAGCCTAACTCTAATAAAAGCTTATGATTGCTTACTAGGCGAGCTAATATTAATTTTTTCTCTTTTATCCAACGCCTGTTGTACTTCTCCGTGTGAAGTTATTGAGAAGTTCAAGCAGAAGAATAAAAGGAAGATACGTTATTCGAGAAAACAAAGGCGCGGTAGGAGAAAAAATAAGTGAAGGTATCGTCTGGACGTCGGCTCGATTTTTTCCCTTTGCGAATGAAGGAATCGGAGCGCGAGTGAATCTTCCGCGCGAATTCACATTCGGGTCGTAAGTGAATTATGAGTTTAAAGCCCGCAACTTGTCGATAAATATACCCGCGCGGCTTTCTAGCCAAAGCATAATGCAGTCATGAGTGATTTGGACGCTCTTTTTTAAACACGAAACAATTTGCTTTCGGTGTGCTTAATGCGTTATAAATATATAGAGGCTATGGTAGTAGTCGTAGCTTTTTAGACAACTAGTTCCGTCGAATAATAATTAGCTACGGACGAATGTATACGGTTTGATATACGGAAAAGTATTACGCAGTGGACTATTTTATGTTCAGTCATTAGGCAACATTTTACATGAATAACTAGATTGAAGCCAAAAGATTAGTTGGGTATACCGCCAATATTTCGTAAATGTAGATATATACTTTAAATATGTATTAGGATAATTTAAAAATTACTAAGTTCGAAAAAATTAGAAAGAATTTCGTATATAGTTTATAATTTTGTATATTTATGTAGGAGCTTTATATTTTTAGAAGCAGACTCTCACTTTAGCCATAATTAGGTGCAATTCTAGGGAACGTGCATCTTAAGTACGTTTGTGATATTTAAAGAAAAGTGTAAGTGTAGTGCTAAAATACGAAAGATATAAACGTTTTGAGAAACAAAAGCTTCTATATCGAAAGGTTACTTGTATATCGAAAACTGAGTAATTTATTTTTAATATTTTCGAGTTTAGTAAATAAAGTAATTCTGCCTAAATCAAATAACTCCCGTAGTGATTTAATATTGCTTTAATTTTGTGTGAACCGTAGTTGTATATTTTGTCGTCATTCTTTTCTAATATAACCAATTGATGAGAAATTTGGATTAAAGCAATACTGTTCGGGTTTTTTACCCGCGTGTAAATTCTCTTTCCAATGTGTGAATGAAGAGAGACGGATAGTGGAAAGAGGATGATAGAAATGAGCTTCAAATATACAAGTCGAGGGAGAAATGCGCTTAATCGTAGATT
>JAPYYT010001557.1:0-53265 GCA_030522565.1 Ceratosolen corneri | reverse complement strand
AGCAAGCGCTGCACTCACACGGTGCATAAACAATCCGCGCTTCTAGTCTAGTGAAGGTGCGGCAATTCACTTTATCATATCAAGAATTACATTACGTCACCATTATTATTTCAATAAAGATAATTGGATTGGCATTACCATGCCTATTTCGCTTTCTATTTTTAACCCTGCTATCTCAACCTTTCCACTATCTGCTTCTCCCTCACATCACCACTGGGAGAATTCACACTCGGGTTCACGCCCGAACATATACGTACAACATGTAACGGGATTGCCGTCACGAGATTTTCATCTAAAAAATCATATCTGTTAAATTAGCAGCAATGTTTATTATAAATGATAAATATCTTTCTTATGAAATAAAAATTTACTTACCAAATAAAATGAATAAAATTAATGCAATGTATTGCCAGTATTCTATTACAAGGTATTTCGTTTTTTCATATTCATAATTTAATTTCAATTTTTGACTATTTAGAAATTGAGGTTCGGAAATAAATCGTTGTTAATAATATATTTATTTAATATTTTTGTCACACTAAAGTATGAACAATTCATTTTACACTTTAATCCATCTGCAATTATCGAAATAAAATTTTTTCATATCTTTAACATATAATAAATGACAAAATTAAATACTAAAATGCATTAACCGCAACAACTATCACGTAAATACATTCCTAACAAGAAAATTGATAAATGGCCATTACATCATTTTATCGCCCGTCGATACCATGTTTATACTTTCAACTAGCTGCGAATCTATTATGACAAATAATCTATTTCGTTCTCGCTCTCTCTCTCTCTCTGTCTCTCTCTCAATATATTTAACTATAATTTTATTTTATATTTATTACAATATATATTTATAATAATGTATGTAATATACATGTATTATATTAAAACTTCCTCATTTTATATCTGTTCTTTTACTTTTTAAATTTTCAAAAGGTATTTCCTTACATGGTACTATAATGTAATATTTGATTCAATTCAATTGATGTAATATAGACAAAACAACATAGAAAATAAAAGTTAGTATTAAAATATTAGTGTATTATTTCATATTATTTTCTTGTATTTCACATCTTTTAATATGAAAGAAAAATTTTAATAATAGCACATATAGAATTTTGCTGTTTCCGTTTTTTTAATTTTATTTAACGTTTATTCCCCAATCAGATTAATAATAAAATACAATGCAGAAATAGTTGAATAATAATTATGTACTTTCAACATTGAAAATATTTAAATGAATTAATATTATATAATTTATCCAGTATTTACGTTTTTCATCATTCCATAATTCACGTTTAATTTGTACGTGTTTAACTTACATTTTGAAAAAATTATTCTTATTTTTATTCCACTGCATAAATCTGATAAAATAGTCTTAGAGCTCAATGTTAAATCTACTATGTTTTTTCCTCTTAAAAACCAAACATTATCATCATAAACCTCTAGATAAAATGAATTAATGAAAATCCAAGAACACAAAATAGAAAAATAAAAAGAGTAAAAAATATATCTTTAGTTACGAATTAGACGTTTGGATATCTATTCATATTAATTTTTTATTTTAATCGTCTAATATTTCTAATATATCTTTGTTTTTTATTTGAAAAAAAATGTAAATTACATAAGATTTTACTAGAGCGGTTGGGGTAATAACTTAGAATAAATACCGCAAGTTCTTTGAATCATACCAAAAATTCGTGTTCTTACTTTTCTCATAATGTTCTTCGTGGTTAAATTTTAAAGCAGTTGTTTCATTGATAAGATATAATTCAAGAAGTGGTAAGTAAAATAAAGAGTAGAAAGAGTTGACGCTTTAGGTATGTTAAGATGAAAACAATATACGAATAAGAAAAACACATTTTTCTTATTTAACAGCACCCCTTTTCCAAGCTTCAACTTGGATCTTACAAGCTTAGTCGTGTTCTTGATAGTCACTTCCCTCTTCTTCCTCTCATCTTCCTTTCTTTTTACGAGCTTTGGACGAGACTCAGCAATACCGTCTCTTCTTTCTATATGCCACACAATCTTGTCTAGAAACACTTTGGTCTATATTGTGACGATCTCTTCGTCTTTCTCTCGACGTGATCAACTTTGTCTAGCTGGTGACATGTGTGTTTTTATGCAAAGCCCGCTTGGACTAATAGACGGCGATTGCTGATCTACCATGACGACATTCTTTTTCGTGTTACATCGCGTATGAAACAATACGCTTGGACAATACTTCCGTCTGTTTAGTTGGGAAATATCGTAATTGATACTTTCTGGTGAAACATCGAGAACTACTAATGAATTGAATTAATAAATTTAATTTATCATTTGTAATTATGTAAAACAAATTGATGTATCTTTTTCCAACTAATGGGGTATGAATTCAAATTTTTCACGACTGTGTAATATTTATATGCATTAATTTAGAATGATGGATAATGTTAGAGATCATTCATTAGTATATAATACTTTGTTGAATACCATATATATTCTTTGTTTCAACGATATTACGTCCATAGTCAGTCTCTTATAATTGTTTTATTCTTACCGCCCAGACTCTTCATATTAGAAGATAAACTATTTTAGCTTTAGGATAAATATCAATTTTTAAGAGCATTTAAAGAAATCTTATAATAACGTGAGACACGAGAAAATGCTTATTATAAATGGAAGCTTTATTATAAATTAAATTTAATAATATAATTTTGAAATATTTTATAAAGATATCTGTAATTTAAAGCTCATAAGTAAATTAATTATATTATATAAATAAATTTTCTAAAACTATATATATTACACATAACATTAAAACATAAATTAATCGCGAGATGCATTTTACGAAAAAGTATCTACTTAAGGCAATAAACTACATTCACAAAGTAAAAAAATTTATTAAAATAAAATCATCTGTTTTTTCTAATTATAATTAACATCATATCAGTAAGAATATAACTCATAAGTTTATTTGAAAGGGTACAGAACTTTGATGATCACAGGGAAAAAAAAGATGCTGTAAGAGAGATAGATAAATAAAACACATCCACATAAACACACCGTTGTTGTCAGTCATTTTTCTTGATTCTTGTCAATATATATGTATGTATATATATGTATATATATATATATATATATATATATATATATATATATGAGGGGGATTAGGTGGAGAATGACGACGATGACGATGATGGTGATAAAACAAGTAAAGAATATGAAAGAAATCCAGAACAAGAAACTGCTTTATCGCAGGCACTGCTTTTTTCCGAGGCCGTGGCTACGTTTCTTATAATACTCATAATATGTGTAATACGGATAATACCCGTAATACCTGTGTAATCATTACACGCCATCACACAAGCCGTAGGCTATGAAGAGGCAAGCGAACCGAGCGACGACCGACATCGGCCTTGCCAGAGAATTCTCACCTTCGCATCGGCTATTCAAAGAAGTCAGCAGCCTTGATTAGAATATCCTTGAAAAATATTAGGATTTACTTACTGTTCTTTTCACGATTATTCAATTGAACGACGCGGCGACGATACATTGCCTTATATTTAATAATTTTGTAATTTTAATTAAGCAGGTTGAGAAATGTTATCACTGCTTTGTATTGATGACTTGATCTTATAGACGAGTATATTTTCAAGCTGCGCAATATCAATTATTTCTCAAGGCCTTTAAAATGTTATATATACATTACCGTAAAAAAATGATTAAATAAACAACACGTCAGCATTTGTAAAATTTTCTTAAACCTATAATAATATTGCGTTAATGCACTAAATAAGGTTTCGACATCTTATTTATTACGATTTGTTAAAAAGAGGAATTTCTGGTGCTATTGTAATAAGGTCACGGATCCACGGAAATTTTGATTATCGTTTATAAAGTAATTAGCAAATAATTAAGCTTTTTCGGTATTATTTATAGCCGTATAGTAGTCTATATTTAAATAGATGTTAGTAGGGTGTACAAGAAAACCAATGACTTTCTTTTTATAAATTGCTGAAATAAAGGCTGATATATTTATAATAGTAAAAAAGAAGATTATCGATGATTTATTATAAATAAATAAATATAAAAAAATATAAATATAAAGCTTGAAAGTATTAATTGTTGAAACGTTTTGCATAGAATTTGTTCGAGATTCCATTTTACATTGGAGCTCTCTCCTTTAATATTTTCGTGATTGAAAGTGTTTATATATAGTGTGTGTATTATGACTGACAAAGCTTATAAATAATAATTCCCTTGACTGTCATTATAAACTGTTTGTCAACTATCTACTTTACCTTCCCTTCCTTCTAATTCTTATCTTGATTATCTAAATATCCCATACGTAAACCCACCAATCAAAATCAATAGAACATTGGAAAATTTCTAACTGACTTTACCCCATTCTAAGGAAAAAGGAAGAAGTGACCGGTTACATGAAGACGAACGTACGGACAGTACGACAGTTACTTCTGACATCTCGAATCTTACATTATTAATCTCATTATTGTACTTGGTTGTTTTATAAGTACAAAATATTACAAAATAAAACGAGGCAAGGCTGCAGTTTACAACATAATTCTAACAGAATTACAGTAAGTACATAAGAACATTAATCGTATTGCATATTAATGCAATATAATATATTCTAATATATAATATATTCTACGTGAATTTAGATATATTTATTTACAATACCACTCTTAGTAGCGCGCAATTACTGAAAAAATATATATCATACAAAGAATCTCCTCATCAAGCAGTGGACAGTTTAATAATTAATACATATAGATTTATTAACAATCCCACTCACTAAAAAGCAGGAATATAGACGATATATACTTATTTATAATGTTCGTTTAATTAAGAGCACAACTTACTCACTGCAGTCACTCTCACTTAATTTATACAAAGCTTTAATTAATTGCTATTTTGTCAGAGGTAACAACTCTTTGTAACTACACTCTTAATAATAACCTACACCTAGTAAATTTTTCCAATAAATAAATTTCTATAATCGTTATTAATTCCAAACCTCAACTCACAACTTACAACTCATTTTGTATTTTATTATTATCATTTCAACACCTATTATATTAAACAATTTTAATAAGTAAACAACAATTTAAATTACATCAAATATAGTTCGAAGACTCTTTTTTTGGAACCTACTTCTATCCTGTCCTTCCACTATCTGCCTCTCGTCACTCACACCGAGGAGAATTTTAAATACGAGTTTAAAATCCCAAACAGAATTACTTTAAAAACTATATTGTTATTATTACAAATATCAATCTGGTATACGTACATTACTTTATTAACATGGCGACTAGCTAATCCTCGATCTGCCGTGCGGTTAATTGACTCGATAAAAATATTAATTTCGCCACGACATCTTCATATGTATTCTCAAGTAGAATTTACCTAATAATCGAACCCATATTTTCAATAGTTATTGACAATGTTATTTATCTGCGTAGGTAAAAATTTGTCACTTTTATTTCTATTTTCCCAAACCATAAAATAAATTTTTAGCAAAGGCTACTCTTGCGTAATAAACTAATATATTCGAATGTAAAACATTTATTATATAAATAACATTAGCATTTTTTAGTACATAAAACTAATTTAATTTAACTA
This sequence comes from Ceratosolen corneri, assembly GCA_030522565.1. Classification (NCBI taxonomy): domain Eukaryota; kingdom Metazoa; phylum Arthropoda; class Insecta; order Hymenoptera; family Agaonidae; genus Ceratosolen; species Ceratosolen corneri. Next base: position 47,625 of record JAPYYT010001557.1, on the reverse strand, counting down.
ATGTAATTAATTTAAAATTATAAATTAACTAAAAATTAGAACCATCTATTGTGGGATGGTTTTGATTTGATTTATGTATAATTAAGTATAATCATGTATAATCTAGCGTCAATTTTATATACATAATGCAGCTTCAGATTATGGCTAAGGAATTATCGGTCAAAAGTTAAAGATATTGCAAAGTTAACCAGAATCCATCAGCCGAACATAAGAAAAGTCAAAAAACCGAACAAACTATCCATAAAAAAATCTTAACTCGACATAATTTATCGGTTTATAAGATTCTCAAGAAGCCCTCGTAGGCATTTTTCTTCTGTTTTTCGTCTGCGGAATACGCAGATGCGAATAAACGAGGCGGACACAAGTCCTTATTGTTCGGTCTAGAAAGTGCGCGCGCGCACTCGGCAGAATGGAAGAATCACCGGATGCCACTTCTTCTTGCTTTTTCTTGCTTCTCTTGCTGGACAAACCAGCCCTTAAGGACCAAACGAGAGCAAGTGGTGCGCACGATTCGAATCACGTGATATATTTATATACACGTGAACGGCCGGTGCGTACAGCATACAGTCATTAAAGTACCTCTGTAGCATTTTTTCTCCGGTCAGCACGGGATGCGCGCTTGGCTCTTTGTTGCTGCAATTTACCCGCGAGGAAGATGCCGCAATGGGATTGCAAATACACCTTCGACGCACGCTTACGAATGAGCGAGATATTCAATATTACGTGGTATTTATGGGATTTTCAAATGGTTCTGGGTTTTATTATAAGCGAGCTGGCCGGTCGCTGTAACTACAACTGCCCCAGGCGAATTTTCTTTCGCCTTGACTATTGCCGGATTGTTAGTATTTTTAATTGGAAATGCAAAGCCATTGATTGAATTTATTGACGCGGGTCAGCCAGCAGGAGTCTAATCGCATGTGGACGAGCCTAAGCAAGAAATTCTACTTACATACGCAGCCATCGCCAGGAGAACATGTGAAAAGTATTATCTGATTATATATACAGTACGTAGCAGTCGGATTTATCGCCCTCCGATCTTAATTATATCGATGCTAATATGTATCTTTATACGTTTTTTGAAGCTTTTTCACGCACTTCTAGTCGTACCGGTGCGTTTATATGTTTACAAATATCGATTGCATTTATCGTTGAAACGCAAATGTAGTTGAATGTTTTAATTGGAAATATAATTAATATAAAATTCAAATATTAATAAAAGGTAGAGGTGAAACATTATTTCCACTATTCCTCGAATTTTTCATACATATTTGGATAAATTGAGATTAAGGCACGGAAACTATAATATATTTTGTATGATGTAATCAGTTGAAAAAGTTATATTAGCATAGTAAGACATGCAGTTTCCAGAAAAAACTGTTTAACATAATTGCTGTAAGGTAATTGTATGAAAAATAAAGATAGTTAAAAGATTATTAGTGGTTTCAAAAATCTCTACAAGGACATTACGAATATTATTATATCTTAACTGGCATTCGTATAATATCATTGTTAATAAACTGCATCGTTATACTTTAATTATTAATATAATTATTCTTGTATTCATTAAAGTTCTATCATTACTTACTGCAGATTATGTTCATAAAATACTTCATTACTAGTAATGGCACAAGTTTGCCATTTATGTGCATGTTTACACTGAGCCATACGGTTATTCCTTCCATTAAATTTTTGAGGATATCGCGAAGACTTTCATTATAGTGTTAACCACAATGTTAAGTTTAAAAATATGCACACAAGCCATATGATAATTACTACAATACACTGTCCAAATATGATAAATATTATTTAAGAAAATTTACTACAACGAACCCAGAATATCATTCTTGATGATCTAAATCTTATATTATTGGTTTAATCAATATTATCTATTGTTACGTGTAGGACGTACAAACTTTTTAAATAAACATTCCAATAAAATGCTCCGAAATGTTCGAAAGGAATATATTAACTTCGCCGATAAGTTATGTATACATTATAACATGTATTTTGAAACATAAAAATATATTTATAATTAATGCATTAGATCGATTTAAAAATTGTTCACATACGTTATCTTACAAACTACTGATTTCAGATATGAGTAATTTCTATCATTGATAAAATTGAATGAATGCCGACAGTCCTATTTTTACTACTAATATTATATATTATTTCTTCATTTTATTCATCAAGAACAAATTATTATATTAAAGGTTCGGCTTATTAAAGGTTCGATCAATCATTATTACTCACTTTAAATTCAAATAATTTGAAATCTTTTGTTTTTTAATATTCAGCCGACATTATTTATTTAATAATATAATATTCTTTTCAGCTTTAGAAAATCAATGTTTCCATTAGTGATAAGTAATACTACTAGAGATAAGTAATAATAAAAACTCATAAAATATGTATATTACTCTTGATGAAATTTAGGTTAATATGTGAGATTTGGAAAAGTATATTATGCAATTACACTACTTTATGATTATTTTATAACATACATTTACCCAAAAATATTATAAGTATATTTAATGACATAACTTAATAAACCTCTAAGATTGGTAAATTAATATGTTGCAAAGTGTGAATTAATGAATTTGTAAAAAGAATATAAGTATGATAGAATCGTAGAAAAACTAAAGATTAAAATAAATTATTTAAGAAATATTGAAACAGGTAATTGTCAATATTAATAATGATTAATAATTAATAAGTATACTGCAATTATTTTTTCAGAAAAACGAAAGGATGTAATTAAATTTTAATAGAATTGAAATGCAAAATACATATTATTATTTAACTTCCATTTATTTACCTGAGATATGTTTTTATTTGTTATATTTTTTTTTTTAAAATTTCATTGAAATTTTTATTTTTTTGAAAAATCTTGCATAGCAGTTAAAAATCAACAACAAATATTATTTTAAAAATAATAATCCAACGATGTACCAAAATAACGTAAATGTGGATCTTCTAATTTTTTAATTTTTACATTGTTTGAAAAATTCATTTTTATCTTTATAAATGCTTATTTTATGAATAGAAGACATTTATTTTTATGAAGTAAAATTGTTATATCTAAAAATATGGTAAATTATCTTTAGTTGATATTATAATAACTATTAGTGTTTTTTTAGCATTAACTTATTGCAAATTAGTGTCACGATTATATATTTTACAATATGAAAAATTAAACAATTCCGAATTATTTATTTAATTCATAGTTAATTATATTATTAATATATTTTCCTTGTTTGAAAGAATGTATTTGATGTGAATTTGAATAGTTTGAGCAGCAACATAATATTTAAAGATTGTAAGATTTGTACATTTGTGAAAGAATAAGAATTTAATTATTATTATCTCGTCAGTGCAAATAGTTAAATATAAATTTTATTTTATAATGGTCCTAAATGAAAAAAAGGCAAGCAACTGTTGTTCGTGAAGTTCCCTACAATTATACCAATAATTTGTTTTATAAATTCATGTATTCTGTTTGATTGGAAAAAAAGTATTCATAAAAAAATTATCGATATATTTTCGAGTCACAATTTTATCATAGCGATATCGGCAAATGAAAAAAGTCGATATTCTAAAAAAAGCAAACGAAGAAAAAGAATGAAAAAAGGAAGAATATCTTTGTAAGATATACATGAAATATTTTTTGAAAATCAATGGTTAGTAGAAAGTCACATTTAACTCACATCTCCTCTCTTCTTTTAGGAAAAAAGGAGATAGTATCTGCGGTAAAATATCATTAGAGCATGTATCATTAGAGGTAATTCTTTTCCACTTATCAAGGCATTAAACGCTAAAACGGGAAAGGATCATTCATCCGCTTTCTAGACATCACTGTTAAAGATGCAGGAGTTCAAGAATTTACATAAGCCTCCGTTTACCCCGGGATTCAGTATAAATGGCGCTGATAAGGGCCGCATACAATTTTTAATTAATTAATGTATCCAACCGTGTGTACGGTAGCGCGTAACTCGAGTACGCGTGGCACCAGATTGAGGTTAAAGAAAAAACAAAGCAGCTCCTCCTTCGTATAAATACATATATGCGTGAGGCATAGAGAATTGCTGGAATCGCCGGAAGAAAGAATGGGAGAGCGAAGAAATTGCGGCCATTCTGTTGGTGATCTTCTCAGGTGAGGCTATTTTCAGAATCATACAAGCAACGTCTCCTCTTTCTTCTACAGTGGCGCAGCCAAGGGATGGAACGCGCGTGCGCGAGAGCAAGAGAGTGAGGTGCGAAGACTTGCCGTTCAGGTTTTGCTACAGAGGATCGTTAAGATAATCGACGCTATCTTCGTCTTAACTTGGCCTTATTCGTAGCGTCGTGTAAGAATATCGATGAACTCGGACAGCATCTTCAGCTCCACTGCTCAACAACCGTGCGCGTATAGAAGATCTGGAAGCGGAGAGGTCGTGGATACAATAAAACTAACAGTACTGGTAGGCGCCTATCAAGCTACTTTGTAGTAAATTGTCAATGTGGAAAAGCCTCATCGTGCTTGTTCTTGTTCCGGCCAAAGTTCTTAACTAGTCTCTCCTTTTATTTTTTATTTTTCGTGGAGGAAAGCACCTTATGTAATATTTGGCTTTGTATCATGGATGGCTCCTTTCATACGTAAATGTGATCCACGAGGGCTTTTTCGGCGTACAGAAAGAGTAATTGATCAGCGAATAATGAATACGTAGCGTTGGCCGAATATTGTAATGTATATGCCGCGATCCGAGAGTAATAATTTCGAATATGGAATTGGATATATCAAAATCAGTTTAATGGATTTTAGCGTAAATTGAAGTATTTTCAGCTGCGTGTCATTTGTTACTATAAACTTAGCAATTATAATGTATTTTTGCGCGTGTTTTGTAATAAGCTACTGGTCCTTATGAACGTTAATTGCATTCAAAATTATTTATGCACGCATCTCACATTGTACTTTACAAATGTCTTTTATGTTATTAATTCTTACCAAGTCGTTTATTAAAAATTAAAAATTACTCGTTTTATAGATTTAATTTATTTTTCCAAAAAAATTTAAAGCTTTTTAATCATCTTAGACAAACAAGAAATTATATTCTATCACATTTACTTATATCATAAAAAATTTACTCATTAAAATACAGTGAAATGACGTATATTGTCTAAATAAAAAAAATTCTTCTATCAAGCAATTTTTATCTTCTTTTTTCAATTTTTTTATTCTATCAAGCAATATTTTAGTATAATGTTATTTGAAATATTATTAAATATGAAAGTTCGAAGTATTCGTTTATATTGCTTGGTCTCAGTACTCTTAAAAATTTAAGATGTACAATGGAGCTAAAATATTACCATTGATTGAAAAACTCACAATCGATACCAGTAGATGATTCAAGATTGTCTATTTTTGAACTTATTAAATCCCGATTAAAATTATACATTCATTACAAAAAAGGATTGTTTAAATTTCATAAGTACTTATTTTTTCAATATTTTATTTCACAATTCTATTCTTATCGATATTTACTTATGTTATAAACTTTAATTTTTTAGTTTTAATCAATAGTTTGTATTACAAATTTATATTTCCAATATATTAAATATTGTAATACGGCACAATATAAAATCTTTTTAATTCGAGCTTTATATATGTATATTAATTTTTATAAAAAAAAAATATTTGTTTTAGTCATTTCGTTCACTCCAATAATATATGTCCAAATCACATTTACATTCTTGAATGTCATCAGCAAACGTGGTCTTAAGCACTTCGTGAGCTTATGCGTAAAAAGAAAATTAAATATAAAACGAATTCACTCGTAAGAGAAAAACATGTATTCAAGAGACGCCAATGATTGAAAAAAATGCATTTACAAGAGGGTGAACGATGAACTGAAAGATTGTACGATTTATTACATACCACGGAAATAATACGAGAGTATTAAGGTTGAGTCGAAAACTTATTTTCATACGAATGAACATCATTTCATGATTTAATTACTTTGATTACTCCGTTATTCAACTAACTAATTTTCTAACAAATGTAAGTATTTTGTATATTTTTTGTATATTATAATTCATTCACTTGAAACTAACTTTCAAAATGATGATGATAAATATCATCATTAAAATATTTAACAAATATTTATCAAATGTATATATTAAAGTTTTTAAATTTTAAATAAAAAATTAATTATAAATCAATTAATATTTATGATATTATTGCTCCTTGGATAGTTAAACAATATATTAAAAATCACAAATATTATTATATATAATAAATTAATTATTAATAACAGATTATTCTTATTATTAATGTTATTATTCTAAGTACGTGAAACAATTGATCTTAAATAAAAATATAAATTAAAAATTTGTAGTATTTATAATTCAGCAATAATTAAATTATAAAGCAATCAAAGCTTTAAATATAAGTTAAACGTAAAACTATTAATACAAGAATACATATTGATTAAATCTTTTATAAGATTGCGCCTTTATTATAATTTTGTATATATACTGAATATGGGTAATAAACATTTTGAATATTATCTATGCATCAATCTACATCTAAGAGGTTACAAATAAATAAAATTAAAATTTTACTATTTAATTTATAGCTTATATTGGCATGATTTTCGTAAAAATTCTGTATAAAATATATTGAAAAATTGAAAAATGTAATTAGATTTTACCTCAAACACAAATATCAATGTTTTGATATTATTATAGTATATCTTTAAGAATTTTACGTATAATTTCTTTCAAATGTGTTCAAAATATTTTACATTATATATATATATATATATATATATATATATATATATATATGTATATAATATAAGAAGACGATAAAAATCAATAAAAATTTAATTATTTTTATGAAAAATAAAGCTCGGGTGAGTGACTTAATCGAATCAATTACAATAAAAAGTAAATTCATGTTTGCTAATAAAAAGACTCTGAAATTAGTGCAGATATAATTAACTAATATTAAAAGGTAAATTGACTAGTGGGTAGCATAGAAAATTAGAGTATACTTCAATCCAGTTTGAAAAACTGAAAAACAGGTACATAGTCAAGATAAAAAAGATGTCATCAAAGGAATATACAATTGCAATATCTGCTGGAGAGGATGAGAATAGTCCTTGAGCTCTTTGTAGATTAATCATGGAAGTTACACGATTTGCGTTATAGTCCTGTAATGTATGAGACACGATATACATTGCGCGTCTTCTTTGCTAAACAGAAATATGCAGAAAGGAACTTCTTGAACCTATTATATAGATCTGTTCTTTATATAAGTGAGCCCTCGTTCTATAATAATCTCAAAAACTACCGACCACAATGTTAAAAGATTACATCAAGTTTTATATTCAACGTCTATCTCACAAACCCTTCTATTTGTCTTTTTACCTCTATATTTTTCATCTTATAGATCCTTGTAGTTTTTCGTAGAGGACGCTGAACCATTGTTTACCCTAGTTATTTTTTACATCATAATATAATTTTTTAGAAGTTTTAGAAGACATTAATTATTTGTATCACTCAATAAATATAATTCTTTATAATACTGTATCCGTCTCTCAAAATTATCTTTCAACTCATATATAAAATATTATTCATATATTTTATTCAATTACTATAGTACGTTCTATGTTTCTATTTTATATAATAATTATATTTCAATTTATGAATTACTATAAAAATTATTATAATTATTATAATACTATAAAAAATAGAATCTTAATAGTTTACGAATCATATTAATTAACATTTCCTTAAATATATATTTTATTTGAATATGAATGACTGAAGTTTTATAACACATTCGATATTATTGGAATCAGATGATAGAGTATAACAGAAAATGATTAATCTATAACTAATTCAATTAATCTTGAGCTATAATAAATAAATTTAAATAAAAATTAATAAATTAAATTTGAAAAAACAGTAATTTATAACCATTTGTATTAATGATTTTCATTATTACAAATTAATAAATAATTTCCGAATTAAATTATTATGATTAATAAACCAATTCATAATTACAATATTTTTACTATGTTAACTCAAAATAATGATTACAAAATATTAATTAACTAAAATGTATTAAATATGTATTAAAGAAGGCACATATTAAAATATTATTTTTATAAATTGTAAAATTGAAAAAATTTTTGAGTTTTTTTTTCATTATCAATTTTAATTTCAACTAGTTTCTATCACTATTATTTTTATATAGGTAAATGATAAGAACCATATAATTAATGATATTTATAGTTAAGTATAATTATTATTAAGTATAAAATGTACAATTACCAATTTTGATATTTATGAATAGGCAACATTTTATCATATTATAAACTTCAACCATAAATAAACGTAAATACTTAATGTAGAAGCACAATTTAATCTATGATTAGCGTACGATAATAAAGTAACTTGTATTACTTTTTAGGCATAAAGTTTTTACAAAATTAAGTAAGTCAAAAACTATCTTTTATCCAAGTATTTTAATAGTTGTTTAATGGTGAATAAAATATTAATAATGACGACGAAGATATTATATTTTATTTACATAATACTAATAAAAAAATGATCATAATAAAATCAGTCAATTTCGAATAAAAAAAATGTTCTTCAAAAGCCGAATATCCATACTATCCTTTCGTATAATATTTCTTATATCATGTAAACAGATGTAATGTACTAGTGCAGTACAAGTTGTAATCGAATTACACAATCAATATAATGCATGGCTTAAATAACGAAGAACGCAAAAAAATTATGAAGAAGGGAGAGAACCAAGTGCGTGTTTTAAGTCGGAAAAACCATTACTACACAAATGTAAGTATGCATATAAGAGCATTGAAGAGAAAGAGGGAGAGAGAGAGAGAGAGAGAGAGAGAGAGAGAGAGAGAGAGAGAGAGAGTCGATTGTTAGGATCGGTGGCATCTGGGGTACCGTACACCATTATGCCACAATTGGCTTCGTCATATTGTTGTTTTATGAAAACATGCATAAGCAAGTATGTATTTATGTTCTCGGAAACTGAATGAAGTTCAGAAGAAAATATAAGCGAAATGTGTACAAGGATAAAAAGACATAATAGAAGGGAATTATTAGAAACAAATAGATAAATGAAAATTGATAAAACGATCTATTCATACTTCTCAAATTTAAAATCGATCATTATCGTTAAGAATTACAAAATAATTCTTATTAGTTCAAGCATGTTAACGTAACTATAAAAAATAAATTTATGGATAATAATAAGAAAAAATAAAGATAATAAAGGAAAAAAAGTAGAAATAAGGTTAATTTTTCCCTTATTTAATTTTAATAGAAATAAATTCTTTTTTAGTTTTTGGAGAATCTTGATTCAAAAATAATCGGGGATAAATATCAAATAAATATAAAGAAAAATGTAAATTTTTATAGTAATACAAACAAATGATTATTAAATTATTCAGAATGAATTCTAACTAGTTACATTACATTAAAAATATTTGTTATCAAATTATAGAGTGCTATAATTATTAGCGATTAAAATCAACAATTACTTAAATAAAATTTATTATGAAAAAAAGAATTTTTAAATATTTTATAGTAATATAAAACTTACTCAAAATTATTTAACAATAAATAAATAAATAATTAATTTATGATATATTGTTATCCTTTACCATTAGTTTTAATTTTAAAGTACTTTTAGTATATAATTTTGTAACAATAATTTATAATTATTTAATTTTAAAGATAATACGTGTCTAATTTTCCTCGATTTCAATGTTAGATATTAATAGTAAATGAATTATATTAGTAATCAATGAATGAGTTATTATAAAAAATGAGAAATTTTATATAAAAATCTAGAATTTTAATTATAAAATTTAATTATACAATATAAATTTAAATTCATCAATTAATTAATTTTTTCCGAATTTAATAGTAAAAACGGAATATATTAAATAATGTTTTTATCATAATTTTAAAAACAGATAGAAAATAATAAACAATTACATTTAATACTATATTGATTAGATTACATTATAAATAATCCGTAATTTTTTTATAATTAATATAGATTATAAAAAACAAATGAATAATAAAATTTAAGACGATCAGAAGATTGAAATTAAAAGATCGGAATAATATAATATTAAATAACATTATAAATATTAACATTTACTTTAAACATATTATTTAAAATATAATTTTCAATCTATATATATTATATAACTTTAGTAGTATATTTTTACAGAGATAATATAAATTATTATTATAATAAAAAATGTGTCAATAATATTCTTAAATTAAAAAAATTCTAAACAATAGTTGCAAAGATTCATATAAAAAGAGTTCTTTAAATCTTTACTTAATGTCATTAAATAATTCTTTCTTCGGAAATTTTCTGAAACTAGGCATTCCAAATTTTTATCATATAAACAGCTGATAGAATTTGAATCACTTATATGAAAATAAAATTTTAACCAAGAATTATCTGAAGTATTGTGTCAAAACATAAATGGATTTTATAATAAAAAGAAGCTATCAACAAATATCTTTCATTTTTATTTACAGAAAGCAGATTTTAAAAACACTTGAAATTTTTTATTGACTAAAAAGAGAGGAACTCCTATAGTAATGTCACGATATCACTGTCAGCAACTCGAAACCTCATCAGTATGTAAAAACGATTAATTGCTATATATATATATATTTTTAGAAATCAATGTTATTATTATAATATATAGTTAATTATTTCATTTTATACTTTAAATATATAAGGAGTAATTTCTATATGTATCATTCGGTTTATTTTTTCGTATGAGCCAATTCAAGAAATCACATTTCGTGAAAATCAAATTTAAAGATTAGCTGCTTACAAAACATTTTAATAAACTTATATCATCTTTCAATCTTTATACTATAGAGAAATACATATTTAATTAAAATTTTAATAAAAGTTATACATGTAGCAATAGACACTCGTTTAAAATACTTTATATTAAAAAATTTGGAAATGTTTTTAAATTTCACATTAAATAAAACTAATTTAAAAAATCGATTAAAAAAAATCTTGTAAACTAAATAAATAAAATATATATTTTAATCATACTTAAAACTGAAAATAACGAATTTTTTTACTAATATAGTATATAATGTTCAATGTATATAATATTAATCTACTGTACAAAAAATATATGTAAAAGATATTACATGTCATTATGGCATTTTAATTAAGACAATTTTAAAAATAAATTTTACAAATATTTTTTACATTAGAATAAAATAATTTTTATTCAAATCACAAAACTGAATAATTTAAAAACAATTCGAATACAATTTAATTTTTTTTATAGTTTTAATTTATGTTTAAAATATATTATATTAAAAATATATTAAACTGATTTAAAATAAAAAAATGGTTAAAATGAATAACAAATTGTGTATAACAATTTTTGAAATTCATACGATTAAAAGCTTTAACTATATAAATGTTAATATGCAAATTAATACTTTATTTAAAAAAAAATGTTTTATTAACATTAATTTAATTCTATCGAATAAGATGTAAACTTGTGCATTAAAATTATTTATGCCTGAAATCAATATTTTTGCATATTATGTATATCATACCTTTCTATAAGTTACTAGTAGATTCATACATATAATTTTAAAAAAGTATGCAATTTATAATTATGTAAATATCATGTATATAATATTCAAGAATTCATTAACTTGAAAAAAAATTTTACATAGTAAATGTCCATCGGTATTCATATATTTAATAGAAACAATTAATAGAAATATAATTTATTATTAATAATAAATATCACATTTATTATAATTTTACCTGAATTGTAGGAATCTTAAATAATTTTCTTGTAATAATTTAATTATTATTGTTACTTTAAATTTTTTTTTAAGAGATACTAAAACTATTCATATAAACTTAAAATGTTGTAACATAAAAATCATTATAAAATTTATCTTAAAATATATGTACAAACTTATTGTTTACATAGTTTTTGATTATATTGAAATTTTATAAAAATAATATCATAAATAATAATTTAATAAATAAATATATAAATAATCATTATAAGTACTAATTATTAAATAATTTGTTAAAATAAAAAATATAAATTAAATAAAACTGCAGATTTAATGGATATAATAAATTAATTTAATAAAATAAAATTTATCTAATATTTATACCTTTAATGGCAATTTAATTTGTTATTAAAGATAATGTTCTATTAAATATAACTTACGATAATTTTCGATTAAAGATATACATATATATATAATGATGAAATAATATAAAATATATACTATAATTTAATTCATATTATTATTTTCAAAAAAATAACTATATAATAAATAAATTAACAAAAAACAGGACGCAGAAAATTGAAAATATTTTTGTTTTAAATTTTAAATTCATAGCTATATAACTTTTATCAATCTACATGAATAAATTTAAAAATTTTGTTAATCATATGAATTTTCTTACACAAAATCTATTGTCAGAAACTTGATAAGTACTTATGTTTTGTATTTCAACATTTTTCTGCAGATTGGCTTGTAATATTTTGACTTTTTATTATTTTCAACATTTTTTTATTTTCACAATTGTGATTAATTATAGTTTTAAATAAATGTATGATAAATATTTTTATGATGGAAAAATAGTAAAAATGGTAAAAATATATTGTCGATAATTTCAAAAAAATAATAAATATTATTTTATTAAATTATATTTGATATCTATGATATATACATGTATTTACGGTATTCTCTTATAAATTAAAAGTTTTAAAAATTCAATTATTTTGAATAATTTGAAAATAATGTATAACGCTTTTAGTACTTGTTAAACAAGTACAATAATATTTATGAAGACTGATTGCATGTATAATTAAACAAAGTTACTTACACGATGCTTTATAGAAATTATAGTCAAGTTTTAAATTTTTAGTTCGAGCAGATTATATTACGTCATTGTATTACGTTACGTCTTGGTATTAATTGCATATTATAATAATCGATATTTTATATTATCTAACAGAAAGAGACATGTATTCAGGGGTACTTTAAATTAAAAATTTTGTGTCATTACGATGAAAATTATTGCTTATTATTAATATTATCATAATAATTAGAAAAGCATGACGAAAAGCATGTAATAATATAATATGATAAAAACAATTATTCAGTCACTAAAAGTATAAAGAACAATTTGAATATGATGCAAAACTGAAATTTCTTTTTTAATTCTTTACTTTTTATGTTTTTATTTTTTTTTCAATTGTCTCGATTCTAAGCCTAGTTCCTGAATTAATTGTACACAGTGTCCTATATATTATCCTTTGAAACATTGGATAAAATCTGGTTTCTAAGTACTTAATTAAACATATAAATTGTGATTTTATATAAACAAATATTATTTTATTTCTTAAATAAAACTTAATAAATGTTAATATCAGAAAAATTTACTCATGAATTTATATAGGTTAATCAAATATATGTTTGATATAAAACAAAAGAATTAAAATAATGCAAGTTAAATGTTGAACGTTATTTATAAAGTATTAATAATTTTTCAAAAATGCTCATGAATTAAAATATTTGTTTTAGAAAGTAATTTATATAATTGATAAAAATTAAATAATTCACATAATTCATAATATTAAATTTTACTGTTATAAATTCTATTAAAATAATTCTGTATTTATATGATTTATTATTAGTTATAGAAATTAAATGATTTAAATAAGAAGTACAAAAATAAATAATTGATTGATTATTATAAATTATTTATTTATTTGTTTTTAATTAAATTATTTTTATATCTTATAAAAGGCAAATTAATTGTTTAAATAAATTTTGGGCTTACATTTTAAGAAAATAAAGCTCAATATAATATAACTTCTTCGTTGTAGATTAAGTATGCGAAACTTTTTGAAACTTAGAATTGATTAAAAATTAAATTTTCATTTATTTTTATAACGAACACGAAGGTTTGTTCGTACTTTTTATAGAATTGAAATATCACAAATATATCTGTATTTTTCGCAAATAATAAATTTATTTATGGATATTACATATATTTTTATTAATGCTAAATATCTTTAACTTGTAGTATATTTATTATTATTATTCATATTAATTAAATTGGGTAAGAAAATTAAAATAATATTATTTTTCCGCTATAATTTTTTTGCTATTGTTGCTAATTATATAAAATAAAATTGAAATATCATATAAGTTATATTATCGTATATAATAAAACAACGTTAATTAAAATAAAAAAAGTTAATTATTCTGATACAATTTAAAAAATTTATTAATGTAAGATGTGACTGTCACTTCTCTTAGTAATTGATTTCAAATTATCTCAGTTATCATAAAATAGTAATAGTAGATTGTTTAAAAAACACATATATATAATAAATGACGGTCAATAGTCTGAAAAATTATACTCCATAATATGTGAACTATATGAGAAAGTTAAAACTGAAAAAGTAAGAAATAGACATAGTCAGAAAATAATTTTATTCATCTTATAAAACTTGACAAGTATAAATTGGATTAACATAAGAGAATACTTGTGACTCTCTTGATGACTGATAAGATCCGAAACCAGAATTATATGGAATAATGTATGCATTGCGTACGACATTCACCAATAAGCATTTGCATAACTGGATTCAAAATCTCGAGAATACTTTATTATTGAGACATAATTAGCAAACGAATGTTTTTAAAATAAATTATGTCAATTATAGTTCTTATAAGTTATCTATTTCTGTTTTTCCTAATAGATAGATTTTAAGAAATATTACGGGCTAAAAGAAAGGGTAATGAAGTTAAATCAGTGTATTTAAATGTAAAATCTATACTGATTAATATACTTATGGATGGTGCTATTTTATATTTATAGCATAAAAATCAATGCTTTTAAAATAAATGAATATAATTTTAATTATATTATTACAGAGAAATCTTTATAAAAATGATAGAATTATTTTAATTCTACTTCCCTGACTTTCGAAATTAGTGATACATGTTCTCTTTGTTTGAAGATTAAGATACACATACACGATTGAGCATAAAGCAGAAAGATCGTATAAAACTTCGTTATATTAAATAATTTTCTTTTATTTTATATAATATATGCATGATTTATGTTACTCCCGAGAAATTAAATATACATACAAAAGAAAGAAACAATGAGGAAAGGTAAGTAGATGAAATGACTTATTAACATGTGACATAAGTCATGTTTGAATGCAATAAAGTATCTGAGCTACAAGGAGTACATTGAAGAATTTAAAAGAGCATTAAACTCTTTAATCCAGGAGAGGAGGTTAATCGTCTTTCTTTAGAAGTGAACGAGCGAGCAAGATCGAAAGAGAAAGAGTGAAAGATCGTGCAAGGTTTACATTAGGCTTCAAGATTTAACCCATTGTCAGGACCTGTCCATGTCCCATTTTCTCGTCTTCCTTTTGGTTTGTATATAATACACCTAAAGGATACTTGCTCGGCGGGTCTTCTCTTCGATACTCTCCAAGCATACCATAGTATTATCTATATGTATGCACATATATACCGTACATCGTGAAGGGGGAAATGAATGTGAACATGGAACATCGAACCCAAGTCGAGAATGAGAAAGGGCAAGACAAGCTCTTTAATACAGAGATTCTCGTGCATATTAGAACGATTAAGGACTTCTCGTTTTTCTTTTTGGCTATTCACAATAAGTTTTTAAACACTCAAGGTCGGTTTATTCATCTTCCGGGAGATACGTAAGATAGAATGAAGTCTGTGAATTTTAGGATCTATACTTAACTTAGTAAACTTGCAGTTATTTAAGGTTATAAAATTGACAAAGTATTTTAAGGATCATAAAATTTTACAATCAAATTTTTCTATAAATTTGGTATACTGATATAAGTTACTGATGGCGTTTAATTATTTTGGTTAGATTTTTTACAATAACAAAGATATAAATTATTAGCTATTGAAATTTGATATAACATTTGGTATTTATTAGGTAATTAAATTTGACATTGAACTTAATTTTTATATTAAATTTTCATTAAGGACACATGTATACGTATATAGTATAAAACTGGATTATTCTAAGCTTTTATCTATAATATAAATAAATACTCAATATTGTACAAAATTCAATATATATAAATTTTTTTTAAGTTTAAAGTCTTATTAAATTCCAAATTCATAAAAAATACCAAGTATTTTGATATAATTAAATATTAAATAATCTGTAAGTTAATGATAATGATGAAAATTAAAAATTTTATGTAATATATAATGTACCATTTCATATTATTTTGTAGCACATGTCGAGAATAGAATGTCTGGCACGTTATTGCAAATTTTGGTAATTTGCATATGTGTTCATACATTAATGCATTAATATTTCTTCATATATTGTTAACTTTGCAAGAATAGGGAAACTTATTTTATAAATATAAAATTTATAAATGTAAAATAATTGTACAAAAGCTTATTCGGCCAGACTACTTTTATGGTTGATTCTAGAATTCGGTGAGATATCAATATTTAAGAGAGTTAGTTATATTGAATTGGATTTCAAATGAAAAGACACGTATACAATTAAAGATAAACTGAAAATCAAGACAAGAATGCGTGATTAAAGTATAAGTAAAAAAGAGTGAAACGAGAATGTAGCCGTGTAAAACTAGTTACGGTGAAGGGAGCATTTGACGTTTGTGATTAGTGGAAATGAAAACATCACGGATTAAGAATAAAAGGAAACTGGGTAAAATATTAAGGGAATACTTACTTCAGAATAAGAAATTCTCGTATCTGTGAGCAAACATTAAATCAATTGAGCCGCCGGCGACTCATCGTTCATTCCTCGCTTTCATGCGGGATCTCGCCGATTTTCTTGTCCCTTCGACCTTTCATGAATGCATATCTGCGCCTAAAGACGTAGAGCTGCAGGAGGCAGGCGCGCACACATAAATATACGCGTGGCGATCGCATTATATGCCCGACGTTCCGACGAAGAACCTGTCCAAGAGAGGAGGCGAGCGAGCGTAAAAGCACTACGAGCACTTGCGTAGCAACTTCAGCTTTACCGACCTCACTCCACCTAAAGAAAGATAAGAGGGTAAAGACAGGAGCGAGAACGAGAGCGGGAGAGGGGCCTGAGATGACTCTCGTACTGCACTCGCGTAATAAATGCGATGTAAATTCACCCTCCGAGTAATTCTGCGAGTAGAAAGGAAGAAGAGAAAAAGCAGTTAAGAACGGCGAGGCGGGTGAGGTAAAATAAAACAAAGGAAAGGAAGAGTGTAGGGAAAAAAGGAAAGAAGAAAGAGAAAGATATGTAGATAGAAAAATAGAAGGTAGAGGTGAGAAGAGTGTAGAAAAAAATCAGAAAAAATGAGATACAAAGGCATAAACGTTTCGAAAGAAAAATGTAAAGTTTCCACTGTTTTTAATCAATTCTCAAAATAAATATTTTCAGGTGAGATACTAATTCTGATGGATATGAACCTAGAGGAGGACTTTTCTGGAATTCGAAATTTAAACACACTTCGAATTTGTTTTTCTTTAAGCTATTGGCGTAAGATAAAGAAAACAGTATTAATAAATCTTGAGTGAGAAAAAATCAATATTCAAACTTGTGTATGCAATGCATACAATATAAGTAATAACACATTTAAATATTCGTTGAAATTTAACAAATACATCACCATAAAATGGAAAATCTATTTAAATTTTCTATAATTCATTCATGCAATTAATTTGTCTTCAAATCAACTTTAAAATCTAAATTAATAATATAATCTTTCTGTATTTGATATGCGTTTGCGCGTGTACGACCATTTATATGTACGAGTATGTGCGTATACGAGTGTGCAGTGCTATGCACGTATACAAGTTAATTTATTAATTATTCGTAAACAAATTATAATCAATATAGTATTATAAAAATGATGCAACTATCATTTTGTGCAACAAACAACGTTTTTTAATAATGTTAATCATCTAAATAAACCAAAAAAACCTGTTCAAATCTGTTTCTTAAATGATCCATCGTATGTTAGGACTTAGATTATGACATGCATTCATATACAAAAAATATTATGTGTTGAAAAATAACATTATAATGTTTATATTTATATTTACAATTTTTTAGTTCGAATTTAAATTTAAAACGTATCGATCAGATTACTGAATTAATACCATAAGTTTTTACAGTATCAACAAAATTCCAATTCATTTACATAGTTTTGATATAGTTTTACTAATTAAATAAGATCTATTGTAAAATAGATCTTGCCGTTAGATTGTTGAAATGAAATTACCATACATTATACATACTGAGAGAGAGAATTAAAAGAAGGAATATATTATTATATTTCTAGAATACAAATACGAATAGAAATATTTATAGAGAAATACTAACTTGAGATTTCAAATACAGAAAGATCATATTATTTATTTGAGTATTAAGAAAGGGAAGAATAAATAAATAAAATGAGTATTTCAGATGGGCATAGATAAAGTGGAAATAAAGGAATCGAAATAAGTGAAAAGTCTAGGTCAATCGTATTGACAAAAATGTTTGGCACGGGCAGAAAATTGCCTGAAGTTTCATCTATAATTTAAACAAATCATATAAAGTATTTATACACAAGTCTTTTATTATTTTGGCAAAAGAGCTTGGAAGCCAAATAAATTGGTCGACAATTCGAAGAGCCTAATAAAGTATATTGCTATTTCATATTATATGAAAACAGTACGTTAAGGAAATACTTTCGATGGCATACATTGGAAAAAGCTTAAACGTAAAAATTGAAATAAAATAGAAGTAGTAAAACATTAACATCTCGTGGAACAAGTAGAAGTGCTTACAATTGCAGTAGCGTCAACAGCAAGAGAAAAAGCAATAGTAACAGTAATATCGTACGCTTAATAAAAGGTGTAGTTGGTTAGAAGAAAGAGTTAGCGAAGTAAGTAAAAAGAGATAGATGAAGACGGGCCCTGTCTAGTCCTCTGTCGGTACAGTAGGAGGGCGGCTCTTGGAGCCTCTTTCCACGCGACTGTTCTTATGCTATAGGCTCGGTAACTTACAGCCGTCTCCTCTCTTGCTCGCGTGGAGTGTTTGCGAGGGCCGGCAGAGACTCGGGTGGGTGAATGGGTATATAAGCGGGGCCCCGAAGAATCCAACTCGACACACGACCCAACCTTCGTCCAGATCGTCGCCGCCCCCACCGCCGTCAATCTAGCTACCTATCTATCCTTTTCCTCTCTTTCTCTCTCTCTCTCTGTCTCTCTCTCTCTCTCTCTCTCTCTCTTGTTACTCTTGTTCTCTCCGTTCCTTTCTCCATCTTGCTCATCCTATTGTTCTTGCTCTTTCTTCTCCCTTTGGCTGTCTCTCCCCAAACGGGCGCCTCCGTGGCTCTCACGCTAAACGATCTTTGTGAATTCCACGCGCGCGCGCGAGTCTCTCTCTTTCCATCTCACTATCTGGTACTGTTCCACCCGTCGACGGTCGCCACCGCTGCCGCCGCCGCTGCCGCCATCGTTACCGCCACTGTCACCACCACCACCACTACTACCGCCACCACCGCCACCACCGCCACCACCGCCACCACCGCCACCACCACCACCACCACCACCACCACCACCACCACCGCCACACCACCAGTATTACCAGCACCACAGCAGTGGCAGCAGAAGCAGCACCAGCCCCCGCACTAGTAGCAGTAGTGGAGCTAACGACTCTCGCTTTTTTCCACCGATCGACGACCGCGCAGTGAACTAGCGACACTTCTCGAGCACCAACCATCCATCGCAGCACTCAACGCTGTTCTCGCTTCTACCGACAGCTGTGAGTAATCGATTAAACGTAACCCGAATTTTTGCTCCACTTTTACTCCTCAAGCCACTGGCTTTCTGACTGTCTATCCTAGGCTAACTTCGTTAACCTCAACACTTTTGGCCATATCACCACCACCACCTATCACCATCATCATTCCAATTATCACCGTTACTGTTATCATTATCATTATTATCATTGTTATTGTGTTATTATTATTATTATTATTTTATTATTATTATTATTATTATTATTATTATTATTATTATTATTATTATTATTATTATTATTATTATTGTTGTTATTATCATTATCATCATCATCACTATTATTATTGTTATCATTGTTATTTTTATCATTATTAATATTACCATTATTAATATTAATACCATTAATACTATTATTGTTCTTGTCGTTGTCTTCGTAGTCGTTGTTGTTGTTGCTGATGCTGCTATTGCTGCTGCTGCCGTTGTGACTGTTATTCTTATTATCATATTCACTTCATTTTTCACATTAATTTCTACTCGGTTCTTAATAGTCAAATATATAAATTTTGACGAATGTGATTCGACCCTTATTTAAGCTTTCCTATCAATAATCAGTCGACCACTAATCCTGTACTCGAAAAGAATGTATTTTCATGAATCTTTTTTTTGCTTTATCATGTTAGATGTTTCGTATTTTGGATAAAAAGAGAAGCAATGCAAAATTGTCGTTGGGCTGATTCAAATGTTGTAATCTGATATTTAAAGAAATGCAATTTCTAATTAGTTCTGTTATCAGCTTTCCTATATTGATATTTCATATTTTAGTTACTTTTTTACGTTATTTTGTCTATAAATTATTTGTTTCTAACAGTATCTGTATTTTAAAAAATTACATATCTATTTTAAATTTATTCTCATTATTTTTATAATTAAAATAATATTAAAAAAAAATTTTAATAGATATTACTTATAATATCTATAGCTTTTTTATTTATATGCACTGATAAATATCGAATTCAATTTCAATGAACACTATATGTGCACTTTAATAAAGCATAATCTTCGTTGCTTATATCAATTAATATAAATACTTCATTTATGTCGAAATCTTATTAGACTACGTGTAAATTATGTAAAATGCATAATAATTCCTCTATATTTAAAAATGAGTTGAATAAAATTACTAGAAGCATCTATAAAAAACCAATGTTTCAGTGATCATTATATTTACGAACATTCAAGTGACATTTTAACTTTGCTACTGATTGTCATCACAGCAACTTTTCGCTGTTTAATCACCGGCTCTCTAGGCCTGTACGTAATAATTTCTTTTATACAAACAATTTATTTAAAAAAAGTAAATGTTATATATGCTACGTATAATTATAAATCTTCAGGAAGAACAGTGACAATAAGCAATAAGAATCAGGAGGCTAAATATACGTTGTCTTCATGAAAAGTCGGAAATACTTGTAACTTTATAGGCTTACGCTTCTGGGCCGATTAAAAACGTGTAATATGGGTATCCTTTCAATGTCATTTTTCATGAAATTTGAATCGAGTCTCACTTTATCCTTCACTATAATCATTAAAATTATGTATGGATAAATAGATTTTCATGGTCACGAATTCACGCGAATGCTTTGATGTTTTCGCATGGTAATGTTTCTTGATGATAGGTTAACTATAGAAAGGATATTTTAAAAATCTAGAAGAATTTTAATTTAAAATTATTATAAAAATATATGTAAATTTAGGTTTATATATATTATAGCATAATTTTGAAATATACAAGTACGGGATGTTTGCAGCCTTTAATTAGCCCCTTGCTAATCCGACAGTCTACAATTATCATCAGTGAGTTGTTTTGAGGTGAGCACCGAGGAAAACTAGCTTGTCTACTTTGTCAAACTATCCTCCTCAAATGTTTAATAATAAAGGCTGTAGCAACCTTTGCTGACTTTATTTTTATATATATTTAATTTTTTTCAACTGTATTCAATATCATGTATTTTAATACTTAATACAATACTTCATTTGCTTAGAACAATATAGATATACAAGACTTAATTTATTTATAAAATTATTATAATGTTAATAGAGGATTAATATTAAAGTATCTTAAAATCAAATAACAATTGAATGTTATTATCTTTAAATATTTTTCTATGGTTTAGTTTCTGAGCCCATTTAATCGTGATGATTCACTTTACAAACTATTTAATACTCGCTTTAACAAACAGCCTAAATTAAAAATATGTATATACAATCTGTAAAATACATGTCGGAAGTATTGATATTGAAATATATATTTTAAATATTGACCTTACATTTATATTAAAAAAATCAACAGTATTTATTCAATATGTTAGAAATATTTCAAACTTTACATCGCTTTTCGTGAAGGTCTAAAAGAAGTTTTTAATTAAAGCTAAAATTGTTGAATTATAGATAAAAAATAAGATGGCAAATGAATGAAAAATCTACAAAAATTTTAGAATTTACTTATTAATTTTATATTAAAATACATTTATATTAACTGCATTACAATTAAAAAATAAAAACGGAATTCGTTTAAATTCCACTGTACAATATATTAACAATATATAACATTAATCACTTTAAATATTTAATAATTAAATGTAAAATTCAATATCATAAGATAAAGTAAATATATAATAGAATATATCATAGAATTTTGAGAGGCTTCTAGAACAAAGTCGACTTATTGGCTTATACAATAAGTAGTACTTTAATGAAGACTAAGAAATGTCAAAATTTTATCATATGTATAATTTTTTGTATACATAAATTCAATTATTAACAAGTTTCTCGAAATTTATCATAATATTTAAATGTTCTTATTTATCTTAGAGGTTTGTTTTTCAACGTACTTATATAAAAATAGAGATTTTTAAAAATAATTTGGTAAAATAATGTAACCTTGTATAACGAATTAATGTGGGAACTAAAGTAATGTTTTTTCAGTTGGGTATGAGAATATTTTACGTAATACACAACGATAAATTTCTATGATATTTTAAAATCTTATCCACACAGCGAGTTCTTTAACTTCGTATTCCTTTATTGATCTAAATTATCATGTAATCGAAACCCAATATACAAAATAAAAAAAATTGACGACCCCTGTGAATACTACTAATCTTTCGTTTATATAGAAATTTATGAAATCTAAATGTCATTTGAAAAATAAAAGATGTTAGTACCAACTATTAAAAATTAGAATAAGAGCTTCATGATTTTATTTAATTAAATATTTATTCCGCTAACGAGGCAAGTCTTCGTTTACACGCAACATGCAGTGTGCAATCTTTTAATACAATTACAGACGCGGAACTTGCACTAAATAATACGAGTAAACCTTAAATTTGATATCAAATTACTCCTGTTCGAAAACTCATCACAGATATAATGAGCTAATGTTTCATGTTATATTACTAGAAATTCCAATTACATTCATTCTAACAACATTTCAGCTCATTTTTTCCACATGTACGTACTAATTTTATCCTTGGTCATAAAATAATTGGGAGAGTTGACCTTCAAAGTAAAAAGCCAAACTAAGTGCACCTTAATGCTCTGTAAACTTCTACCTCCTATAATATGCATTGCCATCTCTTACTCTTTAGCTAGTTTCCCTATTGAAGAAGAAGAAAAATTCGATCGAGGGTAGGTAGAGACGTTCCCAGCATTAAACAACCATAAATGCTTATTATTTTATATGAAGTATTGACTGTACATGCAACGTTGAACAAAAGTTAATTTACTCATGGAAATTATTTTTTTCCTTTCCTTTTACATTTAAATTTTACATTTAAATTGAAAACAAAATTACTAAAACGGAAGCATTAATCTAATCAGAGTAATAATAACTGAATATGAAGTAAATTAAAAGCATTTAAACAATACCATTAATGACAGGACGCCATAAAAATAGATACCAGGAGTCTATAATTCAATCTATGAGAAAAATTGCTAATACCGTTTTCTAGAAGTTACTGGTTTTCGTAACCCTCCCCGTGCGCATCGATAGTTTGATCCCGTATTTTATATCTTTCTTTTATGAAAGAAGGGAGGCAGCGAACATATAATGTTAAATCTTGGCACTTTTTAGTTCAACTCATGATACCTTCAATATGCATATATACACTCGCACGTAGAGGAAGGAAACGTGCTCCGTAATGTCGCGTTGCGGTCTTTCATTGTTACATCCGCGCAGATATGGCTACTTTACATACAAAGATATAAATTAGCGACAAAGGCATTAAGCAGCGATAATTGACAGAGATATATGAGCTTTTTTATTCTCTTTTTCAAGAAGTCATCAAGGTTATTTTGTTCTATTCATTTTGAAAAACTCTGTATTCCATTTACTTAGATCTAAATAAATTTAACCTAATCAGAATAAGTGGAATTTAGTTTTATGTTTTTAAAAGCGACGAGTATATTTCGAAGAAATGCTTAAATGAGAAATTTTTAACCGAATTTGACTAAGTGTTGTTAATAAGAGCTGTTCGTACTAGTTCACGATTTATCAAAATGGCGACTATAGTTAGCACACAAACGTTAAATATCCGAAGTTGGTTAATATTTCCCCTTTATTTCTGAAAATCTCAGGCACATAAAATAATTGCGTATTCGTAAAATATTGCTTTATTACATTTACTTTATTCGTAAGTGTCTTCTATGAACACTTTAATATAATATGTGCATAAACAATTTGTACTTAATAATAACTTAAGTTAATTTAGTAATCTATTTAGTATTTAGTCAATTTAGTAACTAATCGAAAGCTACTTATAATTCACATCTCGAATTGTTCAACATAAAACGTGAAAATGAAACAGAATCGTTAGTTTAAAACATTTATAAATAATTTGGCGTTTCATAATAATAACCAAAATACAAAATACAACTGTTCGTAAAGCAAAACTGTTTTCTTTTAAAGCAATATTTTTTTGATGTACTTTGCGTTATTAATAAGTAAACACATTACAAATTAACGCTTTCAAAAACTAACACCATTTTTATGATATAATTAACCATATTTTTAAATTTTTACTGTTAGCCAAGAGGATAGATAAAATATATCTATCATTTATAAGTTCATAAAAACCAAGTTCATATTTAATTCTTACGCGTATTTTTACCTTATTTGTACAAGATTCATCGACGCAAGACCATTGACATATAAATTAATATCGAATTATTTAAGTTTAAGATGTATGTTTAGAATAATATTGTTCTTTCATAAAAATTTAAATACAATTCTTTTCATAAAATCGCTGAATCCCACTATATTTTTATTCATTAATAATAAAAAAAATAATTATAGAAATTTATAATATATAAAAATTTCTGTTATACAAATACACGAATATTAGCTTATGCTTAATGAATAAATTATTTTAATTTTTATTGCTCTACCTTAAAAATGTACAGCCATTTTAATGTTCATAAGCGTCTACGTTAAAAAGAACATACTTATTAATAAATACATAAGAGATGATTTTATAAATTACAAAATAATACTTTCAAAACTGAAAACACGTTGTTCGTTCCGGGTTTAAATAAAAAAAAATTTATAAACTTTAGAAAGTCCTGTTTATGTATCGAGTCAATCGTGACAGTTTGAAAAGAGTAGGTGAACTGTTAAATTGAAAACTTGGTATCAGGTAATCGAAAGTGCCTGCACAATAAAATAAAAGTACGGTTATATGGAATAGATAAGGATCAATCTAACATAGGTGTGAGAGAATTTTAACTTTTTGCGCATTTTCGTGGATGATTACGGTACGATTCGATGATGTATACACTAGCAACAGGGGCGATACATTGCATTCGGTTATTAGTGTTCATATAAAAAAAAGAATCTTACTTTATTCTACGGTGTATATGTACAGTGACTGTTCAATTTCCTATAACCTCATAATCTTTTACACTTTACTTTCCTTGCATCATTTTTTATATTGTTACATTTATAACTTATATAAATAGCTAGTCTCTCAAATACTATAAGAAAAAATTATTTATATTCTAAATGAGTTTATAAAATTTGGCGACAATTCTACTTTACGTACTTTATGTTTCTGTATATAAAGTATTTTTAATTTTGTTTGATATAAACAAATAATGTACATTTATTTCTTAGTTTTATTATGGATGATTAATTTTATGTACCGTATAAAAGTAATAGAAAGATTTTTCAGTCAATTAACATTCAAGAATAAACTGAATAAGTATGAAATAAGTAAAATAAATAAATAAGTATGGTCAACCATAATTTCATATATTTATGAAAGCAATTTGTATAAGTATAGAAAAATAATTGCTTGACGAATATTTATGTAATTCTAATGTTAAGTCAAAATGGAGTGGAAATTTCATAATAAATAATATCAGAATAATTTGAAATAATTGCACATCCTTCATTGAGTAACCAAAGACACATTAGTCTACGGAAAAGGAAGGTGGGCTAGTATTGTAATTTAAAGTCCTTTTATCAACAACAATTGAGAAATCGATGTTCACTTGGTGACGAAATATCAAAAGCCAAAGGTGATGAATCGTATAATACAAATAGTAATCGGCTCACTAATAAAATAAATACGCAGATCGCGGAAAGTTCTTCAGCGGCACATCGTAAATTCGGTCTAGCTACGAAGCGTATGAAATGTATAATAAAAGACTGGGTATACGCGTTGGCTTGATTATTAAAATAACAGAAGTCGGAATTTTCGATCGATAATAATGGCTTATGCGCTTTCAAGTGCCTCTGCTCGTTGTGTACGCAGTGTCACGAGCCATTGAGAAAGTCCCATGAGGCACGAAGTCATCACCGGCTCTCTTCCACGGCCTTTCATCTAAACAATCACGACGCATTCAGCCCAATCGCGCGTACATGTATCATTCAACGACGGCTCGCAACTAGAAGATTACCGCTTCGCCATTCCGGCCACGCACACACGTACGAGCTAGTTGATCGAGTTTCCAAGGGACGCAAGGGAGAAGGGAGAGAAATGGTACAACCAGAACAAGTGTCAACAATCGCGCGTAATGATAAAAGAGAGCTCCTCTTCGAACTTTCGCCAGCCCGAGGCTCGAGCTGCTCGAGATTCGGCGCCATTCCTCTATTCCATTAGTTCTCGACTAATTTATTAAACAACAACAAAAAGTAAAATAAAAAGAAAATAAGGGTACACTACATGATGCCTGTAACAAATTATTAGATTTTTAACATTTCATGATTTTTTGACACTAATTCTTATATTAATGTAGGCAAACTTACTGTACTGATGCTTTCAAGCGATTCCAAATTTTAATTCTCTCAATTAGACTACAATTTTATAATATGAGTCTTGCCGTCAAACATATGCATCAAAAATCAACAAATGTTCTGTTCTGATTAAATAGACGTATTGCTCCGTGCGTTTATTCAATATATTTAAGTTCATTAGTTATTTCATGACATCTTGCTGGTTGTGCATGATGATGATTAAAATTATTGATTTAATAATTTTTGTAAAAAATGTTTGCAATGAAATTAATCATAAACAGAATTTGTTTTGTCATTATCGTCATTATTCTATTATGAATCATTAGTTCTAATATTAATTCTAATATTAATTATAAGTAATTATTCTAATTATATTAATAAAGTTGAAACGATTGTTTGTGCAGTAAATCGATCATGACGAAGCTACTCTCCTTGATGATTTGCCTATTGGCTGTAAAGGCAATTGGTGCAATGCCCGTATCCGATGTCGACAGAAAAGACGTGGTTCCGGCACTTAGTGTCGTGCCTTTGGAGAAGGGCATCGAGAAGGCCGCCGATGCGGTTCAAACCGAGCCGATCCTTGTGCCTGAAGTTAATCAAAAGAGCGGGATTGAAGGTTTTTTGAAAAACAGCGAGGCGAAGCAACCCGAGAGCTTGGAGACGATTGAGGAGAAGAAGTCTGAGTTTAAAGCTCAAAACGCGGAAGAAGAGAAGAAAGTTGAGGAGCCAAAGACAATCGAAACCAAAGTAGCGGTTGAAAGAAAAGCCGAAGAAGAACTGAAAGTTGCACCTTCGGAGAAGCACGAGCAGGTAAATTTATGCAATAAGTTTAGTAACGAGGTTGAAGAGTATTTGCACTAATTAAATAAGCGACGTACGGCATCATTCCCTGTTTTTAAATTTGACGCACGGCAACGATTGTCGATGCAATAAAGATTTTAAAGAAAATCCCTTCGTTCCTTCTCTGTTTGCACTTCGAAACGTTGCAATGTACGACCAATAAAAATAAAATATGATATGAGCAGCTTTAGAAATTTCTTGTCCTTTTATGGGGAGGTTTTATGCCAAATAGTTGTATAGCAATATAATTCTTAGATGGTAAATAAACAAGATTGTCCCATATTTTCAATAGATATGATCAATAAATTATTCTAAGACGAAGCGCTTTTCCAATTTTCAGGCTGTCTCAGCTGGAACCGAAGCCACATCCGTTAAGAAGGTCGATGAAATCCAACAGCCAGGGGAATCCGCAATCGCTGTGGCTAAGGGGGCAGTCACCTCTATAGCTGACGCACAATCAATTCCGACGGTAGCTGTCGCCGAAATAGCCATTGAGTCGGCTCAAGCTAAAAAGATCGATGAGCCTGTGGCAGTAGAGAAAAGGGCCGAGGAGCCCGCGAAGGAAGTTGCAAAGACCGAGGAGAAGCCAGACCGCGTGACGCGTGAGGCCGAAGAGGCTGCCAAGCATGTCAACGAGAAGAAGGCGGAAGAAGAGCAAAAGCCTCTGGATAAAGCGTCCGAAAAAGTTGAATCTGTGGTAGCTTCGGTTAGTGCAATCGCCGCTGAGGAGAAACCGATTGAGAGTCCGGTCCAAGTAATCGCGGAGAACAGTCAACCTAAGATCGAACCGGCCGTGGCAACAGTCGCCGCTGAATTACCTCAGGAACCAAAGAACGAAGCTGAGAGCAAGCCAGTGGCTGAGCTTGCCGCTACTGAACCAGTTGCTCGCAAAGCTGCCGAATCCGATGTCCAGGTGAAAGTTCAGGCCCACACCAACGAAGCCAAAGCCGAAACTCGGAGTCCCGCCCAAGAAAATTCTAAAGTTGGCAAGGAGCAGCGATCTGAGGACGCAGTAGCGCCAGTTGAAGTTGCTAAAGTTGCCCAAGTCGTTCCTCAAAAGGAAATAGCGGCTACCGTAGCGGAAGAATCGAAAATCGTGCCCACGGCCATCGAGAAGGCGGCGAAGTCCGCGGACGAGCTCAAGGCCGAAGAGCTGCCCCAGCCCCAGGAGGTGAAGGACACCAAGACCGATTTGCCCAAGGTCGCTGAACCCGAGCTGGCAAAAACGGAGTCAAAGGCTCAGGAGTTAAACGAGGAACTTTTGAAAAAAGAGGAAAAGAAGGACAGCTCCGAGGAGAATAGCAGCGAGGAGAAGAAGGAGAGAAAGGACGACCAGAAGCTAAATTCAGAGGAGAAGGATAGCAGTGAAGAAAAGAAGGAGGAGCAGGTGGTAGCAAGTAGCAAAACCGTTGAGCCAGCAACGAACGCGGCTTCCTCTTAAGCAGTTAATAACCTCCTATGCATGGAGGAAGTCCGCCAAAAGAAAAATGCTGTATTCCACTTTCGAAAGATACATTTGAGGAACTGAGATCGAGAGAGAAAATTATAAGAACGAATGAGAGTATGCTGCTTGAATGGGACATCGAATGAGCGAATGTACGCAAATAGCAACCGAATGCGTTTAAATTAAAAAAAAAAAAAAAATACAAACAAACAAAAATAAAAAACAAATAACTCGATAAATGTAAAGCAAAGCAAGGAGAGACAGAAAGAGGGCGATGAGTTAAATACGATGCTTGGTAATTGTATGCAGGATCTGTTACACGTTATTCCAGCGCGCTACGACTTTAGCGAGTTAATTCTAAAGGACGTTCCGAGATTTGGTGGATTGGGATGATCATGTATTATTTCTTTTGTATTCTTTCATCTAAATAAAATTGAAGCGATAAAATGGATACAGCCTAGCGTGGCACCGAGCAAGAAATGTAAATGTTATAATATTGTCGAGATACACGGAGAAAATTTTAATGTGTATTAGAGTTGCATGGTCACCCTGATCATCAAAACTCGCGGCGCTCTTGAGTAATCAATCATAAAACGCGTTCGTCTCGGCGGACACAAGTGGACCTATTCGCATGAGACGTTCGGTTTATTCGATCTATTTTTATTTTCCTAGTTTCTCCCATTCTAAGAAATCCTGATTCTTCTCTCTCTTTCTTTTTTTCTTTTTTTTATAATATAAGTATCCAGCATCGTAATGACTTCACACCTTAAATGCAAAATGAAACTCCTTTGTAATTTTCGTTTTACCTTATATTTTTCCTCAATCCTTTTCCAATCATCCTGCAATATACTGAGTAGCAAGTTTTCCTTTTCCCTACTAATTATTATTATTATTATTATTATTATTATTATTATTATTATTATTATTATCATCATCGTTAGTTACAGTACCGCTATTACTATTACTATTATTATTATTATTATTATTATTCTATTATTCTATTATTATTTGTATTATTGCTATCATCATCGTTACAATAATAATAATTATTATTGATATTACCACCGATGTTTTTACTCTGACAACTCGCCAACACTTCTTGTAGCAATGGTATATAAAACGTTTCGTTTTGAGAAGAAAGCGCATCGTGCTTATCGAAGATTTAATGGGTGTTATACTTTATATTTTCTACAATCTAGAAGTATACATTTCCCCTTCTTTATAAATATTATATTAATAAAATGAAATATGAAAACAAATTACAAAGAATTCATCAGTTTTTAAAATTCCAAATTTCAATCTATCATACTGACAAGATAAAAATATATTATAGAAAATTTTTTTTATAATTAATTTATCCATAGCAAATAATAATATAAAATAATTTACGTAAAGTAAAATATTAATATAAAAACATAAGTATAATATTAATGTATTTATTATAGATATTTGCATGTGAAAAATCAATGAAAACACTTGAGTGAAGTAAAAAATATATAGTTTCTATACATTCTGCACTGAATTTATATAAAAAAATATAAAAATTACATAAATGTTAGAATTAAATAAATTAGAATAGCTCTACTAGTAGATAAGAAATTTAAAAATATTAACCAATTAATTGTTTTAAAATTAGTAAAAAAATTGCAGAAAAATATGACATTCAATTTAGCTTTATAAAGGAAATATTGTCATCATGGTATAAATAATCGAAATAAAGAAAAATTGAGGAAATCTAATAATAAATATATACTTTGAATTTAAAATTTAACATTCTTTTGCTCATCATTAATTATTGTTAATTATTATATTAATTATTATTAAGTTATCATTAATTTCTTGATATAGTATTTTAATAGTTATATACTAATTACTCTTACTTTTCCAAATATTAGTTAAAAGTTCTTCGTAATTTTTAGCATATTAAGGAAGTCAGTCACTCATTTATCGAAAATAAATTAACATTTTTCAAAATTAAATTCCTTTTTAATGTCGAAAATCTAGATATTCACTCCTTAAAATATATAACTTTTACTTGTCTTTTCATTGAACTTAAGCTAAACATTAATAGTCCAATGCCAATAGTTTATGCTATTCATTATTATCTTATTTGTTTTTTGACACATGCAGAATATCTTTTTAATACAATCGTTCTTGATAAATTACGAAAAATAATTATAAGAATAATGACAATGATCATCCTCTATTCTAATATATAAGTACACCGTAAAAAATATAATTTAAAATTATTTGGAAATTAATACTAGGTCGTTAAAAGTATTAATAATAATTTAATAAATATTACTTTTTATGTCAGAAAATGAAAACAAAACATTTTATGAAATTAATAAATAAAATTAAAAATAAGCAATAATTCCGACGAGAATCAAAATTTCAAATAAAATTGTTGATAAAATTGCGTGGTGAGTATTTTAAATTAAGAGTATAAAAAGATTTAACCCGTTTTCGAGCGTTCGAGCGTGAAGATTTAGTGAACATTAAGTTTTGCCGGTTGTTTCAACTACTGCGAATAAAATTTAATCAGTGCCGATTGATTATATTAATACAGATTAGTCCTAGCATTAATTATTACCTATTGCACGAATGTTTAAAACAAAATCATTAATTACACTAATTGAAATTATTGGTTAAAATTTTTTTTTAATTAATCAATATATTTGTCAAAAGAAGTAATAGTAATACGAACAAATATAAATTTTTTTTTCTTGAAAGAAGAACACTATTACTTAAATAATATTTAAATCAGTTCAATATTATGCAGAATATTGCTTGAAGTTCGCTCTTTAATTACTTTAATAAGAAATTGTGAAATCCTTCAAATTCGCGGGATTAAATTTTCACATAATAAGATCTTTAAGTACACAATACAATGGAAAATTAATTTATCGCCCTCAATGTGTTAGAAATTACGAAAAGAAGAAGAAAAAAGAATAGTTATAAATATAACATGAATTTAAGTCGTTTGCATTTGGAAAGCATAGAAATTCAGAAACAGCTCGTAAAAGCGCTTGGAGTGCATACTTGAAATTAGCAATCTTAAATCCTTTAGCTTTACAATTACGTTAAACCCTACTTTTAGTCGCTATCGACGACTTAACAAATTTCTAGTTAATTTCAAATTGTAGTAGGAAACGCCTTAAAGAATAGTGAAGCGCCAGACACGCGCTTAAGAGTTAGATAATTCAGCTAATCGCACGCACGACAATCGTCATGACTAATAAATTGTCCTTGCCGACTCGTAGCCAATTAATTAAGTACGTAACGCCGCAGGTGTCCGAAATCATTGACTTAGTCACACGTGACGATATGCCTATTACTCGGTTCTTCTCTTTTCCCTGCAATCGATTCTCACGTTTAGTATTCGATGCGAAAACATTCGTATCGTTTAGTTATTTGTTTCGCCGATGAACCAAGAGATGCGATAGCCGCGGGCTTCCTCTGGTTAACGGAGGAGCAACCAGTAAGACGAGTAACGAAATGTGTTCTCTCTTATCATTTACGAAGGTATAATGATGTGTCAATTAAGTGAAATGGCTTGATTATTGCATTCGTTAATGCTCATTGATGTGCGATCTTATAAGAATTCCATTATTTGAAATGATGCAAGGTGTTATTATGAAAATAAATAGGCGGTACTTTAGATTTCAAATGTCTTACTACTTCCTTTGTGGATTTATGGATCCTTGCTCTAAATAGAAAGTAGCTTGATTCGTTCAAAGACTAATTTCTCTTAAACTCCGTAAAGCACCGATCTATCATTACAGAAAGTTCTAAGTGAATATTTCAATGTTTTCAAACAAAATTATAGAAGAGTTTATAAAAACATTCGTCGATACGATTTTATATATTTGTCAATGAATAATTATTCTAATCCTATTCCTTAAATCATTGAAATATTCATTTGGAATTTGCTATACATTAATACTGAAAACTAAATTTACTATATTGTAGTAAATTAATTGTAATAATATTAAATAAATATTTAAATACTGATGATGTAGTTGTCTCAGCATCACTCCGCCATCTCTATCTAATTTTTCTTGATAATTGCTCAAGCCCACAACAAAATATAACATGCATCCTATTAATTATAAAATCTTTTTATATTTTTAGATTGCGTATACTTCATTAATAGCAATTTTTGTAGAAGTAAATTACTAGTAGTTGTAAATATGTAAAATTCATTGAAAATATTACATATAATGATTACACATAATATATAAAATTTTATGATTCAAAATAATTTACAATAACTTAATGTAATAACTAATAAATAATAACTTAACTACACTTTTCTTAGTTATTTTCAGTTAGTTAAAAAAAAGGCACGTTATATTTATCACTACTATATATTTTATTTTATATATTTTATTTACTATACATTTTATTATTATTTGTAGCATAAAGACAGATAATGTGTGGTATAATGTGTGTGTGTGTGTATTTATGCGCGCGCGCGCACGCACGTGTATTAATTGCAGAATGAAATATAAAATAAAAAATTACAAGACTTTTATGGCAATATTTGATACTTATTTGAAGCATTTCCCATGTATAATAAGAAAGTATTTTAAAACTAAATTAGACGAGAAAATTTTTTACATAAACAGTAGAATGAATTTTGCTGTTAAATCATTAATATAAACAATATAAAGCAATAATAGTTATCATATAAATCTTATTACTATAAACATACTTCTCATAAAATTATATATATAAAGTAACCTTAATAATTTTATATAAATTTTGATAAAATGAACAATAAAATTTTAATCGATGAGAAACGTTATATAAACATACTTATTACTAATTAATTAAAAAGTAAGCCATAATGAAATTGCCAAAAAGGAATAGGAATAATAATTCATGCATCTGCAGAAACCTAAAAACCAATTGCAGCTTAATTTAAATAAATGAAAATCTTAGAAAAAATATGTATTACAACATTAAACTAAACAGGAGACATTTTATGAATTTGAAATTGAATGTATTAATTAATTTAGACCATCATTACAAAGCCCGGGCATTACATTATACAATTATAAAAAAGCATTATTAATAAAAGTGAGTTACCAATAAGAATAAAGTGAAAGTTCAACTCAGAAGTCTTTTGAATACAAATATTTAATAAGAAAAGTCGGTGGAAAATAGTTATTGCAAGCAAAATCAATTGCATCGTAGGTATACCCCGAGCCATTTAAGAATTGGAAATGAAAAACGAGTCATAAAAGTATTATCATTTACACCGGATGATAATGCTTTTACGTAAATTTTTATGTTGTACAATAAATTGCAAAACATCCTAATATTAAAAATAATGTTAGTAAGTAAAATATAAAATGTATAGAATAGAAGATGCTTATTCAAGAAAAAGTTAACGTGAAAGCCTCCGTGGCGCAATCGGCTAGCGCGTTCGGCTGTTAACCGAAAGGTTGGTGGTTCGAGCCCACCCGGGGGCGTATTTTTAACCTTTTTTGTTTTGACACTTAATTCTTTCAACGATAATTATTATATTCGCCACAGAATTGGCAAAGGTTTTCATTGCCAATAGTATGACAATCTCGCATCGGTCCTTATACGTGAAACGTTATCTCTTCCCTTTATTCGTGCACGAATATTATTGTAATTGACATTTTGAACTTTAATTATTTTTTAACGACGTTTCTTTATTCTACAATTGAGAGTTCCTATTTCACTGAAAATTTATTATTAAATATCAATTATGAGTTTCAATTTTGACTGCTAAGCTAATAATTACTAAATCAATACGTGGAAGGGATCAAAATCTATACATTTTTTTCCTCCGTTCAAAAATACACATAGATATAGACACCTTGACTATTTATAATAGTGTTAATTATATATAAATTGTTAAAATTTATATGATATAATTATTAGGGATTAGGGTATGTGTAAATGCATAATTTCTGTTTCCGATTTTTACGTATATTTTTAAATATTTCTATCCACATTTACATATTTAAATTATGCAAACATTCTTTTCATTTCATTAAAACATTCAGTAAAACATTATTTTACTTTCGAATGTTATAACACGATTTTTAAAAATTTTTAAAGACTCATTTTCATTTATAGAAAAATACTTAATTAAAACATGATACCTGCTTGCTGTATTAATCCTATATTGATGAGAAAGTCCAATAAAAATATTTTTTTGTATACAAAATTCTATTTAAATATTTAAAAGAAACATTTAATAGATTTATTGGTTTATGTAAATATATACCAAGTTAGTTATTGCTAACCATAAAGACTTACTTTCTAGTTTTTTTTGTACTTATGTTCCATTTTCTAATCAAATGTTAAAGTATAGTATTAAAAACGTCACTCGATGAAAAAAAAGGAAAACCGAAATTTTCCTCATTGTTATTAATCTAATAGCAATGTTAAAGACAGCAAAAACTAGATAATATAACCAGATATTTCAATATACTATAGTTTAAGTATGAGATTTAATATAAGGTACACATTGTATTACAATTTCATTTATGAATAAATCTACTTTATTTATCAATTACTTTTATTTTACATAAAAAACAATCAATAGATTTGCATTTTTAACAGAATCCTTACAACCAACTGAGAAAATTGATATATAAAGAACAATAGTTATTAATAACATAACATAATAAGAAACATAAGTTATTAATAGAAGAATACCGATTGTTATACAAAATTAATTTTGCATAAATTATCAAAATATTTTTCGTAAAATATAATTTTCTTGAACAAAGAACAACTTGACGAACAATAACTACAATAAATTATGTAAGTTGCATCAATTAATGAATAATTTTTAATTAATGATAATCAAATTAATATCTGGCTACCTACCTATGCTTGAACGTGTGAATAAATGCGTGCGAATATATATACATATACATACATACATGCATACATACATATATATATATATATATATATATATATATATATATATATAACTAATCACTATATAATCAATAATAATCACTAATAAAAATGTTAACTTCCTATGTAATATGTAAGTAAAATGTATGTAAAAAAACAAAAATAAAACAAAATTCAAATTATATGAAAAGTAAAATTTATTTTTAATTAAATTATTATATTATATCCAAGATTTAATTTATATCTCAACATATAATGTGAAATACAAAATAAATTATTTATAAAAAAATGTATATAAAATTAAAAACAAAAAATTAAATAATAATAACAAATACAACGTACGGCTTAATTAATTATGTGGGAAATGGAATTAAAATAATCAATAATTGTATATCATGAAATTTTTAAATTATTTACCTTCAATAATTTTTTTAATTGATTGTGCACGATTTCTTAATAAATGTATATATATCATACGTTGATTTGTTAGAAAAAAAATATCACATATATTGACCCCGACGTGATTTGAACACGCAACCTTCTGATCTGGAGTCAGACGCGCTACCGTTGCGCCACGGAGTCTACTGATTATAATTTTTTGAACACAAATTATACTTATACGATAAATATATATATATTTTTTTTCTAATTAATTTATAAGTTTCATTAATTTTTGTAATTCACTCATTTAATAATATTAAATTATAAATATTGTGGAAATTCATCATTTATAGCTATTATATTTTAAATATGAATGACTGAAAAAAAATTGATATAAAAATTGATGAAATAGAAAAGAACAAACCTCATTTATAAGAAGAAAGCTAGACAATACACCCAATGACCACCAATCTGCTTCATGGCCATAATACTGTTTTTTAACAATTTCTGGAGCTATAGTAATAAATACAATTAAAATGAAAATTTTGTACCAATAAAATACAAAAATATTTGACAAAGAAATAACTTTCAAATATATTACCCATATATTCAAATGTTCCACATAAAGTTCCTGTTTTTTGTAAAGGTCGAAGCCATTTAGCTAAACCAAAGTCTATTAGCATTGCATGACCCTCATTATCAAGCAAAACATTTGATGCTTTCAAATCTCTATGAATAATTCCTGCATTATACAAAAAATCTAAGAAAAAATAATATTTATTTTAATTATATCTTCCATCTATGTGAAAATATTAAATAAGTATAAATTTCAAGAAGTGTAGTATTTTCTAAAATCCTCTGATAAAGATAATAAAATATTTAATTATATTTTTAAACAAATGGCCATGTAATTATTTATGAATTTAATTAAAATTTTATGCATCAATAAATTAATATACGTTCTCTCTAATTAATGAAAAGTTGAAGGATCTAAATATGTATTTTTATTATTAAATGATAAGTTATTTTAAATAAATCTAATTCAATATACTAATGTAACTTAGATATCTAATAACTCAAATGAATATTTACCTAAGGCGAGAGCAATTTCACCTACGTATATTCTGACTACATCTTCTGATAGACATCCATATTCTTCGACTAGAGAAAACAATTCACCGCCACCGATGAATTGAGTTACTAATAAACACAAAATAATTTTTAATGTAAAAATGTGTGTCTGTCTTTAAAAAAAACTTAAATTTTATAAATTAATTTTTACTTACATATGTACAGTGTTTTTCTTCCTTGCCATTGATATGGTGAATCAGCAATAAAGGTATGATGTCCAATAGCTCTTTGTATTGATACCTAAAATATTATATACAATTAGGTATTATTAGTTCAATTTTTAATAAATCAATTTTAAAAACATCTTACTTCTTGTTTCGCTTGCTGAACTGCATTTTCAGTTACTATTTTGGCCTTACTAATTATTTTTAAAGCAAAAATTTCTTTTGTTTTCTTTTTTTGTACTTTATAAACTGTACCATAGGCTCCTTTAGAAATAACATCAATAAAAATATAGTCATTTTTTAATGGTACTTCTTTAACTGGGAACTCAGGTAAAAAAATAGCTTCAAATCTTGGTACAGGCCATGCAGTCTTAGATAAATTAAGAGGATCATTCAATGTAGTTTCGCTCCAGCTAAAATAATTTTAAAAATGTGATAAACAAATTAATAAAACATGTATTTATTATACCTTCTACGAGAAAATCTAGACCAAGGTCTTAGTTCCTCCGAAGAAGTTCTAGACGATCTAACGTGTTGTTCTCCAATAATATCGCTTAGGCTATACTATAAAATAAAATAAAATATTAATTTTTACGAGCATAAACATCACGAGGTTAGAAATACCGAATATTTTTTTACCTGACTGGCATATTGGCGATGAGTATAATCATATTTCTTTGTGTTAAAATTTCCCATTCGATCTAAAATAATGAAAAAAACTAAGTATAGTATTATTTTAAAGTAACAATTTTATTCATCTTAGCAACAGGTAGAAATTTCTCAATGTAAAATTTTTAGTTAAGGAAAAACTAATATTTTTTGAAGAATATTTATTTACAATTCTCGAAATATATATTCAAAAATATTTCATTAGTACGTTAATTTTTGAAAGCAAATACATAATATCGAAAGATAAATACTAAATCCAGATTTTTATTAGATAAAATCTATATTTAATTTTAAAAAATTGTTACAATTTGTCTCATAAATCATGTATTTAATTTGATATGTACAAGTTATTTTTCACTATAATTTGTGAAAAGAAAAATAGCACTAGATTGAACCTTTAAATTTAATACTCAAGTTAATAACTCAGTCACGTAAACATTCTAATTTCTTAACAAGAACTTTAAAATGCCGCCCAAGGTCTTTTCATCATTGTTTAGTGGAAATTTTGAGAACTATGTGTTTCAATACCGACGATCGATAATAACAAATGATTAAATACGCGGTATTTTTAAATCGCTATAGCCATATTTATTACATATATATAAATTAATGTAAAAATAATATGAAAAAAGTATGTATAAGATGTATAAGAAAATATATATAATAAACATAAGAATAACGTGATGATATATCAACGACTTGAATAACTATGATTAATGTTATATTAATATTAAATTTTCTTTATACTTTGTTTTTCAATTACCATGTCAATTAAATTTAAATAACAATTATTTATATGAAATTTTGTATATAATTGTATTATGTTAATTCCTTTACGATTATATATTTTTAAATAAAATTATTTATGATAATACATTGGTAAAAATAAAAAAATATTTATCTAAAACATTTTGATTTTACAATGGCTATGTTTATAAATGACTGTTTTCAAAATAGTAAAATATATGAATTATAATTTACATAAAATCAATTTAATCATATTTACCTTTCATTTTTTCTTCATTTTAGTATCAATGATTACACTATATATTAATATTAAATTAATAATATATATATATATATATACTAAATACGTTGTCATATATATATAATTGTAGAAATATGTATTTAATTAATTAATTAAATATCTATATCCGTTAACACAAGACCATTAATTTTATTAAATGAAATGGCAATGAATAAAACATTATAAAATTTGTAATATGATCCTTTATATTTACTAGTCATTCGGATTTTTAATATTTATAATGATTATTATTTTATGAACTTTATGAATTATTATATGAATGAACAATGATTATTAATTTATGAAATGTATATGAAATAAATTTATGAATAAATTTAATATTGTTAATTTTTTATAAGTTTTAGTTTTCAAAACATTGACAAGTTTTACTCAGTTTGAAAACAGACACTTACAAACATTTATGATAAAAGTGTTATATATTTTAACTGTAATGATAGTAATATGAGAAAAATTTTCAATAAAATATAAAGTAATTTTATTATTATATTATAAGTTTATTTGGTTCTTCTTATATTATTATCTTCTAATAAGAAGTTTAATAAATAAGTTCAACACAATTTTAAATAATAACTTATGCAATTGGTAAATAAAAATGCTAAATAAATTGTGGGTAAATAAGATTATTATAAATAATTTATAATAAATATGTTCAATAAAAATTTATGTTTTCAAAAGATTTACAAAAAAATTCTTCTTAATTATTATGCCCCAATCGTTTTTTGTTCTATTATTAATATTTCATTATGTTACTTTTACATTCACTTCAATTTTTTTGTTGAAAATAGAATGCAAATTATTACAATATATTTTATTTTAAAGATAATAATACCTAAAATATAATATCAAACGAAATGTAACAAAATGTTATAAATATCTTAAAATAATACAAATTTTATTTATTCAAAATTAATTTATGTACATATATAAAATACCTATAAATAAATAAAAATTTCAGATAATTAACTTGACCGAATAAAAACTTTGGTTTATTAATTTCCATTACATACAAATTATCATTTTCAGTTTACTGTGCATAAAAGCTAATTATTTACTTAAAGATAAGACTTGCATCCAAAAATAAAAATATTTAGTTTTATAAAAACTAAATAGATGTATTATACACATTCTAAAATATAATATTAAACAAATTAAAAACAAATTTGAAGACTACAGAGTTTATTGCATTAATTTGTTATAAAATATGCTAACTTATTATTTGTATAACATGTATAAGTAACATATAGTTATTAAATACGATGCTTCAATAATAATGTTTGTAAAATAAATACTTTTTTATAAAAAATTTCTAATCGGTTCATTCTAGTAAAAATTATTTAAAAATTTATGTTATTTAAAATCGCAGTAGTATGGTGCTTGGTGTATATATAAATAATATTATAAATTTCTATTTTTTTTAAAGAAAAAGTAAGTTGTAGAAAGACTTATTAAAAAAATCAACATTACAGTATGTTTTGTGCATATAAATTTAAATTTTAAATCTAAATTAAAATGATATTCTTAGTACAAAATATTCTTAGTACTAAAATATAGTACAAAACATAATGTATTCTTTGAAGTAAAACATAAAAACAATTTTGTGTTATATTATGTTTTATTTGTTTATAAGCAATAACGTGCAATTACCATGTACATATTTGCCTAATGATTAAGCATGCGCCGAAGGTGTTTTTGACTTGTTACGTTATCAGATCATCAAATTTTTCTTTTAGTGATATTCAATGGTATTTTTATACTATTTTTATCAGTTCAGTGTAGCTTTGTCCTTTTTAATTAAACATGAAGTTTCACTTTTTACTTTATGTGTATATATGAGATGTGTCGCGTCTAATGTAATTATATCATCGATAAATTCACTTTATTTGAAAGTAGTTCATACGGTAGATAGTTTAATTATATATTATACATTTGCAATCTTCATTTCTAAATTTCTCGAATTCTTTTATAAAAAGTTATTTGATATTCTTGACCTTTATTTAACTGGTTTTATTTCTAAAATTATATTTTCATCATCTTGTTTTGTAAACTCTCAATTACATAAGTAGTTTTGTTTTAATTATTTTATTTGTTTTAATTCACAGGATTAAAGCATTAAAAACTTATAGTGATTTGTGTTATTAATACCCGTAAGGAAAGGTTCTTTTATAAGTATATATTTCAATTCCAAAATATAAACCTTATTGGTTTATGGTAGCATACAAATTAGATTTATAATTTGCAATTTTTTTAATCTATGTAAGTTATAATTACTGTACATATTTTTTTTTGTTTGTTTTTGTATTAATTATATAACACGTGAAATGTATATGTGTCGATTCTTACATTTCTACAGTCAATTTATGATTGCGGACAATGAATAACTTTGTATTATGATTTTAGCACAGAATTGTATTTAAATGTTTTTGCCATTGATGTCAAATGTACGACTCAGTACTCATTGTTTTAAAGCATTTCTACGAACGAAACGAAATTTGTATACGTACAACTTAACGGAATTATAGAGTATATGCAAATGTGAGATAGCGAGTTGAATAGCGGCAGAATTCTTCTGCCAAACTAATTAATTCAATTGATTAGAGAATTATAACGACTTAACCAGTAATAAGCCGGCTTAAGCGATCAAATGAATTGCAAGTAATAAGTAGCGGGGTAGATTGTTGCAGATACCGAAGTATCAAAGAATCGCAAGGTTACAGTTATAAAAAGCGTATAAGCCAATAAATTGAATGCCAGACAGAGCATAAATGAAACGATTGGATACCATAGTCCATAGAGTTTCCGACGTAACCACATTATCTACACCTACACCCAAACTCATTAGCAATGTGGGTCCGAATCGATGTCGGGCCGCTAAATTGGCCTTCTGGCACTAGCTAAGACTGACTATCAAGTCCCAAGCTCTCGCCGCAGGATCAAGGTCACGATAAGCGACAAGCGACTAGACGCGGAGGCGAATACGCAGCGAGTTATCACCGATTATCAAACGTACGCGCCAGTGCCGAAGGTTGAGCCACATGGCAGTATGTAGTGCATCAGTCGCATAATGCTGCCATCTGGCGATGAGGCGGTTGTTCCTTTTTGGGTACCTCCTGTAGAATAGCGGATGGTCGGCACACGGCACTCGGTGCTCGGAGCGAGGCCGAGCTGCACAGGCATACCGCGAAGTTGGTCACCAGCGAAGAGGTCCACGCTTCCACGCGAATCGTTCTCTCTCAGAGGGAGGTCGGCCGCACTCCGGGGCCGTGATGTCCATGAAGGTGAGCCCTGTCGTCAGCCCGGGCCGCTCGGGCTCGCCCGCTGTTACTTGGAGGGTCCCGCGTTTGTTGACATGCGCGACACATCGGCGCGAGGACTCAGGATAAAGGATGAGGTAGGAGCGGGCGAGTTTTGCTATTTCGAATGTTGCGCGGATTCCACAGGGTCGAGTGGACCGATATCCCCCGCTCCTCGCCCCTTGCAGCGCGACCTTTGTCCTGCGTCCTACAATGGTACGTCGCGATGCTTTCGCGCTATTATTACGATTCTCCATTTAAAAGCACTTAGTTTCGTTTGTATTTTTTGATTTTCATATTATTGTTCAATGTCGTGCTTACTGAACATTATGTTACGAGCGTTACTGTAAAGTTCACTAAGATGCATGTTACAGTTCGCCAGCCGAGGCTTGTTTTTCCATTTCTCCATTTATGCTTTGCAAACTGTACGATATACTAACGTTATTATTCACTCAAGCCATATCTAATGATAGGTATTGTTTTTAATGGTTATAATTATTATAACTTACATATCTATTTATGCCA
Source organism: Ceratosolen corneri (assembly GCA_030522565.1). Lineage (NCBI taxonomy): Eukaryota > Metazoa > Arthropoda > Insecta > Hymenoptera > Agaonidae > Ceratosolen > Ceratosolen corneri. The sequence goes on along the minus strand of JAPYYT010001557.1, from coordinate 4,040 downwards.
TCATACCAAATACTCTCTCGGAATAGATAAGCTATTAAGTTGATTATCTCAGGTAAATATTAGAATTGAAAATTTTTACTACATTCGATATTTCTGTCTATATATATAGTATTATAGAATGGAAAACAAAAGAGTAAGAAATTTTTATTTATTTTGTTAAAATATAAGCATAATTATAAAACAGACTACTTTTTAATGTTTATAAATTAGTCGTTTTCAATTGAAAATATTAAAATATCTTAATTATTCCAAAAATTCTTGGTAGATGTTGAGTTTGTTGTGCAAGTTTTAAGTTAATTAAACAATTCAACCTGCACTTAACAAAAATATAATCATTAATTGTATCAACTGGATTATGTATGCTATTTTCATACAATATTATAACTGTGTAGTATTAATTTTTATTATTGTAACTAATGACTTAATAAGTGAATACTTAAAAATATAATGTACTTACGATTGTTTCAAAAATTAAAAATTTAAAAAATTTAAACATTTTTTTAATTTAAACAATTTAAAAAATATTATTTATACTTCTAAAAAAATTCATTTGAATTTTTTACAAATATAATAATTAAAATTACTTAAACAATAAACATTTTGACCAATGATTATATTATTTTCACATGAAAAATATCAACTACAGTTACAAAATTAATTTTTAAAAATCTATCTCAATTTTATATACTATATTTATATTATTCATATTTTTTTATATAAAAAAATATCTAACAACTTAATACGAATTATATATAAAAATAATCTAATAATAATATAAAAATATAATAAATAATTTTTAAAGTATCTATAGAATTAATTAATATCAAATAAATTATACTTCCTTTTTTTGCTAAATTTAATATAATATAATATAATTTTCTTTTAAAATGAAATCAAAATTTTTTTACACAATTTATAAATAGTTAAAATAATCATATTATATAAAAATAAATGATAAAAAATAATGTCATGTGACTCGTTATTTTTTAAGAAAATGTATATACATTTGGCAATTATTTTACATTCAATTATTTATAAAATATTTTACACGCACAAATACTACAAAAATTATTAAAATTTGAAAAAATCTCATTTAGAACGAAAACCAGTATATTATTTTACTGATTGTTGTATGGGTATTAATTATTATACAACAAATAATAATGAACTAAATTTTAGTAAATGCAGAATATATTTTTTGGCATAAATTGAAATTTTATACTTTATATAATTTAAAAAAATGTATATAATTTTAAACATTACATTTTAATTTTAATAGTTAAATTTCATAATTGTAGTACAAGAAAATTTATTATATTATAATGAAATTACTGCAATTCTTCTTAAATACTATATAAATGGTATTTGCATTTCGAATTATTTAATTTGTATTCTTTATCAAAGAAATCTCTATGCATCTAGTAATTTAAATATATTTCTTCAAAACTTGGATGAATCAGTTTTTATATAATGTAAAATAATAATTTATAAATTATAATTATAAATATATATATAAATTATCAATAAATAATAATTTATAAAATAAACTATTCATTGTATTATAATTTTATGCAATGAATCTGTAGAATGATAATTTCATTTTATTTGGAAAGAATGTTTAATTTTTCCAGATTATTCTTACATTCTTTATAAATTAAAAAATAAAACTAACAATCATGTTTTAATACGAAGAGTATTAATATAAAATCAATATACTATACATATTTGATATAATTTATTTTATACCATAGAAATGGAATATTGAAATATAGTCTGACTAAATTAATTAAATTATTTGTATGTTACAACTTCATATTCTTTAATTAAACATAATGATCATTAAACATTAAGCATTTGCATGTCTTTTGTAAATTAGTACAGTAATATTTTTTCACCCCCCCCCCTTTATATATGCCACATACACACAAATTTAAATGCAAGTTTAAATTTATAGAAGGAATCACCCTGGGATGTCGAACTGCATTTAGCAGCGGCGAAAGGCGATACGAAGCGGCTTCAAGTCCTATTGGACTCTGGTCGCGTACACGTCGACTGTAAAGATCAGGTGAGCATGAGGCAATGTGCACGCCTTTGAAAAAAAAGCCGCGTACGGAAGCGATATTTCTATATGGCGTTATATAACAGACGAGTTTTATTAGCTATTGAATATACTGACCCGTTGAGTTAAATAAAAGTTTTCATAAGCAAGCGCTTATTACGTTAATCTGCCGATCGAGGGCAAATACTTTATATATTAAATTCTATTCGAAAAAACTATTCGAAAGTTTGTCAACTGCTAGGGTTATTAAAAATTTTTTTAAAAATGTATTTTATAAATTAATGAATCATGTCTTGCAAACTCTATCGTTACATTATTTGAATATTAAAAACGATTTGAATATTTGATTTAATTTTAAAAATGTCTGCATTATATTTTTATATTTAATAAAAATCTAATAATTTATCAAATAGATATTTTATAATCTTTATATTAAATCTGTAGAGAAATATATGTTTTAAAAATTCATTATCAAGATGTCTGTGCTCACTGAACAAATGTGTTTTCGATAGACGATACAACACTTAACGCAGTTTAAAATAATTAAAACTCTTATATTAAGAGTTGATTTGTGAACAATTTTTACAAATGTGGTTTAGGCGTTAAATATTTTATATATATTTAAAACGACATAATTTTTATAAATTTACTGACTTTGTATTAAATCTCTATTGATATATAAAACATTGTATTTTTATCAATTATTTAGAGGGACTGTGAGAAATGGGTAAGAGCTAATCACAAATATAATGTCAAATTATTTTTATATAATACCGTATTGTTAAAATGATCTAAAAATTTTATGAATTCATATATTTTTTAGTAATCATGGGATTTAAAGAATTTAATAGCTTTTTACTAATGTAAAAATTATTAGAACATATCCTTTAACTTATATATTCGGCAAGTAATATTATAGAAAAATACTATCTATAACTATAACATAATGAAAACTTACCGTTTTCATATTTTTTATACTGAATAATATATAACAAAATGTATGATAAAACATGTAAATCAAAAAGTGGAAACAGTGAGTTTTTCTAGTTTTATAGGAAATACGCAGATGTTATTTTTATAAATTGCATATATGTAGGATTATATTTATGAATATTTATGATTATATAAAATACTACCGTTGAAGTAAGAATAACATTTATTCAAATATTTCACATTATTAATAATTGAATTAAGTTTTTGCCTAATTCTCTAATGTTAGAAAGTTCGTAATGCATAACTTACTGTATTTATTTTATATTTAGAAATTTTATATTAACACCAAACATTTCGTATGATTATCATAATAGGATGGAACAACACCATTGATTTTGGCAGCAGCTGGAGGTCACAATGACGCCGTTACAGAATTATTACAGCAAGGAGCTGATGTTAATGCCAAGAGACTGGTAAGATTATGATAAACATTCGGAAAAGTATGTCAATCTAATTTCCACTTATTAAACGAGCTGAAGAAAAGTCGAAAAAAGGATTTTTATATTTAAAATAATTTGTTCAAAAGGTCAAATTTTGTAATTGGATGTACTATTGTAATATTAGTTCTATTACAATTAATTTAATCTGCAAAACGAAAAGTAGTATTGGAATTATGTAATATCCAAAATATTTGATTACGTTACCTAAAATGTTAATTATGAAATAACATTGTTATTTACAAGCACATGTGATTATTTTATATGTAATACTGTTCGAGATTCAGTTAAAAAATCTCTTATGATTGTACTTGTAATAACGATCATTTACTTCTCAGAATGCTCGCGTCTTTTTGAGAAACGTTAGAGGTTTAGTTAACAAATCTCTTATAAATATACTTAGAATCGCGACTTTTCTTTCTCAGAATACTCGCACTTTTAATAAAGGGCCCAGCTTTAGCTAACACTTTTTCTACACCTTTAATCTTAACTTTCTTCTTCTTAGAACGCTCGCACCTTTCGAGTAGAACTGTATATATAATCAGCGCAAC
>JAPYYT010001556.1:0-29261 GCA_030522565.1 Ceratosolen corneri | reverse complement strand
GATAGTTTAAGATTTGTAATTCGAAATTAAAACAGCATTATATTTATACCACATCGTGTAAAGACAGCATTGTATTTCAATACGTTAAAATAAACACCAATTTACAGCATTACCCACACCACTTTTGACTCTGTTTCATTCTACCCTGCTATCTCTCTTTCTCCACTATCCGCCTCTCCCTCCCGCCACCTGGGAGAGTGTTTTCTCGGGCTCATTCCCGAACACGCTCAATTTATTAGCAGAAATATTTTTAGTAAAATATAAATAAAATAAATTAGTAAAATAAAATTTTTTTAGTTTAAAAGAAAAAAAAACAATATTTAAAAGCATGAATTTTATGCGTTACTCAAAGATGTCGCACCTACCTTAATGAATTATTTGTCATTTTTAACGTTTTCATCAACCTAATTGGTCTATTTAATAAAAAGTTTGAACTGAAAATTTTTCGTAGCTTTTGTCCATGAAAAATAAAATCAGTAGCTAAGAAAAAATTATTGATTCTAGATCGTATGTAATAATATCAGATGCCGTTAGGTGCAATTTAGTAATTTTTGTTAAACCACTGCGAAACGATATTACGAACCCCTACATAGTTTTATATTACTCTTAAATAATTACATGTTGGAGCAAATAAAATCCTGACTAATGTTATCAATTTTAATGTCAGGTGTTTGGATTAGTGCTACATTTGAAAAGGATCGATAACAAGTAATGTTGTTATAAACATGTGAAAAATATACCCACGGTTGGTAGAGCATAATGTCTTATTTATTAATAGACTATTCGACTATTTTGGGGATAAAATTAATTTCTGGAAAAATCGATAAATTTTTCAGATAGCTCTAGCAATTTATTGCCGTAAGTTATTTTTTATTACGGTTTTTTAAACTATTCAATCAACTAAATCCTAGGATATTTTATTATGATTCTCAGAATCATTTAATGAAGCTATTACTCTAATTGCCTACTTACGTAGTACATTTTTTGTGTAAAGAAACTCCAGTATATTTATTAGTATGCACTATCGATCCATTCGAGTATTATAAAGACGTCATTCAATTAGTCTTCTATAAAAGGTTCTTTTCTGGTGTTTAAAATTTTTAATAATGCATGTTATTAACATATTTTTATATTTATAAAAATGTTTATATAAACTGATCGTTTAATAATAAATTTTCTAAATGAAACTGTTTAACAGTGCATCCTTCAGGATTCATACAATTGAATATTTAGTTATAATAAAAAATTACATAATTTTTAATCTCCTATTAGTTTATGTGTTTTAACCTTAAAAACAGTTGAAATTATATTTGTTTTATCTGTTAAAATTTTGTGCAATTTGCTTTTTTATAATACCATTATTCCGTTTAAGTTCTTTTAAACTTACCAATTCAGTTTAATAGTTGCATCGAATTAACTATTATTTGCTCAATGTAGTCCAATTATTGATATAATAAAATACCCCACTGTAACAGTGATTTAGAGATGTCTTCTAAATTTTAGAATTACCCTTTTGACCGTTAGACTTGAATGTTTATTTTTATGTTGGCTGCTTTATAAGTTATCTTCTACAAATTTATTTCTTAAAGACTAGAATTTCGTAAGAGTATGATTGCTTTAAACTTATCCTTTAAAGTAATCCTTTAACCTGTATTGATTTTCTTAATACTCTCTGTTACATTGCCTTAATAAATAATATATAGTTTGATTGTTTAAGATGTAGATTTTCTATAAAAAGTCTATATTGTGACTTTCGGTGTTAACTTCTGATACGGCTCAACATTTAATTCATAATTCGCACAAATTACCGGCTATTAACTTGTCAGCCAAGTAAATAAATGATTTTTTGTTTATAATTTTTGTAAATCATAGATTTAGATTATTCGGTTCGAGAGATCTATATTTTGCATGATAATTAACTTACTGCTTGCTCATTTTTATAGGTCAACTTATAATTACATTAAATACTATTAGGATTAAAATGATTAAACCATTTTATGTTTTATTTAGACCAGATTGATTTCGTTGAAATTTCATTAATTCGTTTAAATATTTATTAATAAATTTTTCTGTCTTTGACTTAAACGCCCATGTAATCTATTCAAAATGATAATAGATAAAGTAGTTTTTAAACAAAATGCATATTATAAACTTTGTAATATACAGAACAAAATAGTTTACATTATTTTACATCGGTTAAACTAAAGTAGAAGAAAAAAAGAAATAAAATAAAAATTGAATTTGAAAGAGAAATTTTATATTTACAAAATAAGAAATGAAATTGCTTCGAACGAAGAACGATGCTTTTCAAGAAAAGTTCGTATGTCTATTTTATTAGACAGTCGCAATAGTTAAGTATTATTTCCGATTAAGTATAGAATCAATTTTAACATTCTTATGTTAATGAGTTGAAGAGCACGAAGAATTTGTGTCATAATTTCGCAAAGAAAATATTAACTTATATTAATTAATTCCACTAGCAGTAAAAATCATTATATTTTATAATAAATTAGAGTTATAAAAGGAAAATTTAAATGAAAATGAATTGGATATATTCAAGGCTTTCTTTACAAAAAATATTCCTTACATTGACTTCTATTTCGGACAAATTCATTAATATATTAGTCTTTGATTAATCTTTTTACAAGTAATAATTGTCGATACATAGATAATGTTTTACATAGTGTAAAGTTTTACTCCATTGTTTAATTTATATTTGTCAATTGTAACTGTAGTATTAACAAACTCTTACACTCATTTAATAATTTTTAGTATTAAATTGTATCCTATAATCGATTATTTATTATCGAGATTTCATGCAATGGATATCTTACACGGCTAAAGATTCGACGAGCTCTTCCTAATTCCGTAGTGAACTAAAAATCTACTGTCGTGCAATAATTTATTTTACCTTAATGAAAACTAAGGGATTTTAGTAAATCATATTGACATGAAAATAAATTAAATTAGCCCAGAAATAAAAATATTAAATTCTAATAAATCTTAATAACAAATTTATTTTACGATTAACTTGATATATCATCACTGAAAAGCACAAGCTACTAATGTAAATTTCATTTCACTGATATTGGGCCTTTCAATTAACATTTGATATTAATCAGTGAATTTAATTAGTTTAAATTGTAATTCAATTTAAACTTAAATTGTAACTAAACAAATATAAAATTTACATTCGCTCATACTTGTCATTATAACAAAATTACTGCATGATTGCCTGTATATTGTAAACATGCCGATGTAATGCAAGTTTTATTGACTTTTTATACTGAAAAATTTTTAATGGAAATTAAGAATATATATTTATACAAATAAAATAATAGATGTTTAATTAATATTCATTTAATTTTTTTCAATGATTTTGAAAATATTGGTCGAAACTATACAGTGTTTTACAAACTGTTTGTGAGTAATAGAATTTAATCAAATATAATAATCTTATAATTTCAAATAATAAAAACAATTGCCTTCATTCAAGCATTGATGCATGAAGTATACATGAAGGTATAATTAACTGTAGCTGAAACTTCTATCGATTTGTTTTTTTCATATTGCTTTACTGCATATTTAGATGATATATAACAATAATGCAAACTAAACAGTAATTGGAAACAAATAGTAAAATCAAATATTATAGAGCCGTAGTGATAATACAAATTTTCATAACTGCAATCCAATATAACTAATAATTTAATCTTGCGGAACAAATAATCTATAATTTATTCCATGTAAATAATATTAGTATATCTTATGAAATAATACTTTTTAAAGGAGAATGTTTCTATATTTTAACACTTTATGAGAGATATTGTTTCAACTGAATAATGCCCTTTCATTAATTTTCTTTTAATTACAAAGTTCTTATTATTTAACGCGTTAAAAGATAAATTTTAACACAAATTACATCACCGTTTCATATAGATTCATAATTACATGGTAAAAGTTATTTATAATAAGTTTGATAAATATTTTATAAAATAATTTTGCATGAACCAGACTCAATAAGAAAAACATTATGTATGCAGAATAATGGAAATTGATAAAAACACAAAATATGTATTTTCGTATCTTAAGTATTATATAATAAAGTAAATAAATATTTTCAAAAATGTTAATAGAAAACTTAAAAAGTTTTTCAATTTTAATTTATCAACTTTAATATACTAATTAGAATTTTTCATGATTGAAATTCATTAAAAAAAAAATTAAAAAAAAAATTACTTTTACAATATTTTTAATTTAAATTGAAATGCTTTTATAAACGCTCTTAGTCAATTACTTAAAAATGTCAACACATTCGAATTTTCATTCCGACTTATTTTACATACACCTGGGATTTTTTATATTTCAAATCAATATATAATAGTAACGTTTTTATAGTTCCAGACGAATTTCTATGAAAATTTAGTATACACTGTATACACTGACTTTTGTTATACCAAGAATAATTTCTCTTAAATTACAAGCGCACAGTCACTAGGTTATTTATGAAATTTGATTTTTTATTTTATTTCTCAAGCTTGAAAAATAGTTTATGCCAATGACCTAACATTCATTAGTCAGTGACTGTGAAACATTATTCTTTGTTTATTCGTATTGTATCATATTTATCTTATTTACTCTTGGTATCGCGAAATAAAAAACCACATAATATCATCCCTCGGGTCTTGTCCGACTCTACCAAGCAAATTATTTTCCGAGAATGACATCAGCGTCGGTTATTAATCGTTAAGGGATATCGATCAACAAGTCTGAAATGTAAAATACAATCATTAATACCTATAATAATAGTAATGGCAATAATAACAATAAAAAGAACAATGATAATAATAATGGTAATAACAACAATACCGATAACGATAATGAAAGCATTAATAATAATCTAGTATAATATAATAATATTAATAGTAATGGTGATGACGATAGTGGTACTTGTTAGGCTAGTTGTAACAATAACGATAAAAATAATTTCAATAATGATAATAATTGTAAGAGTGATAATGATAATGGCGATGATATAAATGGTATGAGGCAAGCGTAGAGCGTCCGAGGGATTCAGACACGAGGGTGACACATTGTTGTCACGTGCAACATTCCCATGAATAATCGATGTACCATGGGAGGTGAGCGCGTGAATTGTTGAAGGAGACGTCGGTGGCGGTCAGTTGCGTCAAGTCGCAAGCTCCAATGCCCCCCCCCCTCCCGCCCTGACCGCGCCGTACAGTTGATAGAAGAACATGTAATTCGCCTGGTGGTGGCGATTCGCGGACTACATGGAAGGAAGCCCCGGCTTCGAAATACCCGACATGGTGCCGCTCCCCGTCACGGCGACTCCGCGTGCGTGTCAGTCTAGCCACGCGAGCGCGAGTAAAAGTCCCGAGGTGAAAGAGACAACGCAAGTCGTACTCGCACGTCGCGACTCACAGTAGTCGTGAACCGAGTCACGTTGGACTTCATTCTAAGGCTGTCTCGGCCTCTCGTCTCGCGTGAGCTGCTCTACGTCTGTGGTATGGTGGCCGCACGGACGTTCGCGTACAACGGCTACGACGACGCGTGCGCCCGGAGCAGTAGCGAGAGCTGCGAGAGTTGCCAACGAGAGGATTCACCAGGGGATAATCGGCCTTGGTCGCGTTACGCGTTCAGGGAATAAGGCGCGCGTGGCATCTAGTATTGCTGCCGTACATTTCTTTTCTAAGCGAAAGGGGTGCAAGTGTGTGCGACGTGCCTGGTCTGGTCGGCCCTAGACGCACGGTGACTCGAGTTCGACAAGAAGGAGAGCAAGAAGTGCTACGGAGTCCTTGGGAGCCTCATCGTCGCTGAAATCTCCATTTCGCCCCACCACTATACGACAGACCGTAAGTTTTCCCTGTCCGTCCTCTTAATCTCTCTCTCTCTCTTTCTGTATATATATATATATATATGCATTTATACATTTATGACTTGCACGTGTACATCCATCTATGCGCGTGTGCGTGTGTGCCTGTCGTAAGCAAAACTAATAGCGCGCATACACGTGCACATTTATCGTCACGCTTATCATTTCCTTTCAACCTCTCGATCCTCATCTACCGCTGCTAATAAGCGAGAAGCAAAAAAAACTGACAAATCCTCGACGGGCGCCTGCCACACATCTGTGCGTGTCTCTCCGATGAGTCAAATCCGTTCGGATTTGAAGAAAGGAGGAAAGAAGGCGGAAAATAAAGAATGCGGAGAAGGAGAGATAGGCAGCAGCGCGAGCATTAAAATTCTCCGTGCCGCGCGTTACAGCGCATCGAGAAAACTGTTCGCACTATTACCGTTGTTGCTCAGCACAACACGTCGTCCACGCGCGATCCAGTTTGCACCGGATTGCGGCAGAGGCCGTGCGGATTTTCTCCTTTCTTTCCCTCCCTACCTCCTGCTCCTCCACGTCGCCCGGCCCCCTCCCGGTCCCTCATCACCGCCGCCGCATCCCTCCACAATACCCGCGGCCCGTCGTGCAGTCAGCGAGAGCCCCTCCGCGCCTCTCTCTCTCTCTCTTTCGCGCGCGCATACTCCCTCGCCAGTCTCAAACCCCCGTACGTGCTTAATCTGACGTCCTTCTCGCACTCAGTGCGAAACGTACGTTTTATAAAACGTGTACAAGTCGTCGCAGGTGACGACGGAGCCGTTGCTACCGAGGTCAATCGTCGAGGAGAAGGGCATCCCGTGTTCTCCGTGGAGGCGCGCCTCCGACAAGACGAAGCAGAGGCGAGCGCGTGAACGTGAACTAGAGAGGAGAAGAAAAGAAGAAGTGAGAAAGGGGGCGAAGAGCAGAGCAAATTTAACGGGACTCCCCAGGACAACGTCACCGACGACGTGCCGCATCAACCGACAGGATGTCCAACGAAGAGACCTCCGCCGACCGCAATGTCGAAATCTGGAAGATCAAGAAGCTCATCAAAAGCTTGGAGATGGCTAGAGGGTGAGCGTATGCCTTGTTTCAGCTTGCCGATTTATTTCCAAATATATTTTCGAACACACCATATGTTTCAGAGTTTCGAGCCTCGATTTCTGTTTTGTCTCGGTAATTTAATTACTACCTAAACATGTGAATGTGTACTGTGGGGTTATGAAATCATTTGCACATTGGATCTTAGTTCCATGTCATAAATATTCATAGCATATATTTTATAACCCCAATTGGAAAAATTAATAATTTGATATCTATTCCATCATTTCATTGCTAATTAATCTTCTTACAAATTGTCTATTTTTATTAACATTTATATAATTATTAGAAGATTAATACCTCGATGAGCATTACACATTTCAAGTGCGTTTTAATTTTCCAACTTTAATGCCAACTGCACTTTTAGACAATGATATGTGAAAAGTACAAAATCTGTATTTAATATTATGCCCTAATGTTACTTTAGCTCCACTTGATGTTTAAAGCTAAACACTTATTTTATAATTTTTATGCAGGAATGGTACAAGTATGATTTCACTTATCATTCCACCAAAAGATCAAATCTCTCGAGTCAGTAAAATGTTGGCCGATGAGTTTGGTACAGCATCGAATATCAAGTCCAGAGTCAATAGACTGTCTGTCCTCGGTGCTATTACATCAGTGCAGCATAGGCTAAAGCTATACACTAAAGGTTAAAGTTATTCATTTGATATTGTAGTCGTTTTAGTTGTTAAAATCAGTAGTTCTAAGTAATAATTATTAGGACATTGAATGCATTTGCAAATGGACATTATGACCAATTTTCAAGCATTTTTTCATGTATAATAATACTTTTTTTGCTTGTTTCTATTAGTGGATAAAATTGAAAGTTTATATATAGATATATTTTCATTTAATTTTTCAGTACCTCCAAATGGCTTGGTTATTTATTGTGGAACAATTGTTACTGAGGAAGGAAAAGAAAAGAAAGTAAATATTGACTTTGAACCTTTTAAACCAATTAATACTTCGCTTTATCTCTGTGATAATAAGGTAATTAATTAATTCTACAATATTCCATTATATAAGTCTTATTTTAATGCTCTAGTAATTAAATATTATTTTATTTATAGTTTCACACCGAAGCTTTAACAGCATTACTTGCAGATGATAATAAATTTGGTTTTATTGTTATGGATGGTAATGGCGCACTTTTTGGAACGTTACAAGGAAACACGCGAGAAGTGCTTCATAAATTTACAGTAGATTTACCGAAAAAACACGGTATGATAATTACTTTATTGTAAAATTTAAATGGTCTAGTCATAAATCCATTTTGTTAACATAGTTCACTTCAATTATAACCTAATTAAACATCCCACATTTTTGTTCTGACGGAAGATATACATATAATTGTGCTTTATATATAATGTGCAAAGTCAAAATTGGAGAAGTGCAGTTACATGTTATTGTGATTATCGTTAAATGTATTTTTGTAAGCATTTCATGGATTCGTATACAGCTAGATTTATCACATTCGTAATGTTTACTTGAGTTGTCTAATTTTTCATCTCCTTTTATTATAATAATAAAAATGTACACATTATTTACAAAACAAACTTTCTATAATAAATCCTGGGCATATCTTTAATTAATTAATTTTACATATTATCATAGTTTATGATGTATTTATATTTTACCTCATTTATCAATGACGTTTCATGTATATTTTGTAAAATTGTTACCAAGACAACAGCATGTACTTTAAATTTAAAACTATAATTGTGACAATTTTTTTTATGCGCGAAATCAAAAGGCTCGTGTACGTATTTTTATTAGGATTTTAAAATATTTTATATATTGTTTACTTACAGGCAGAGGAGGTCAGTCTGCTCTTCGTTTCGCTCGGTTACGAATGGAAAAACGTCACAATTATGTTCGTAAAGTTGCAGAAGTGGCTACACAGCTTTATATCACTAATGATAAGCCTAATATTGCCGGTTTAATTCTCGCTGGTAGCGCCGATTTCAAAACGGAGCTCAGTCAATCTGACATGTTTGATCCGGTAAGTTCATTGAAATTAATTTAACAAATAAATTTATGATTCAATTATTGTTACCAGAAGAAATGATACGATACAATGTAAACTTTGTCATTTCGAACATTTACAAAAACTACGTATTTTTAAAATTTTTAATTCAACTATTTTTATCTTTATAGAGATTGCAAGCAAAAATAATTAAATTAGTTGATGTATCGTATGGTGGAGAAAACGGTTTTAATCAAGCTATTGAATTAGCTGCTGAATCACTACAAAACGTTAAATTTATTCAAGAAAAAAAACTAATAGGTATCTAATTTATAGTTTTTAATGCCGATGTATCTCACAAATTTTCATATTCCGTTAAAAACGTTTGTTTTTTTAACCAGGTCGTTACTTTGATGAAATTTCTCAAGACACGGGAAAATATTGTTTTGGGGTGGAAGACACATTGAGAGCTCTTGAATTAGGTAGCGTTGAAACGTTAATATGTTGGGAGAATCTTGATATTCAAAGATACGTCTTAAAAAATCATACCAGTAATGAGGAAAAAGTTTTACACCTGACTCCCGAACAGGAAAAAGACAAAACCCACTTTACTGACAAAGAGGTTAATTTTACATAAGTTATATAAAAGTATTCTCAATAAAACTGATGCTTGATATTGTAATATTTGTTTTGTTTAGAGTGGAGTTGAATTGGAATTGGTAGAATGTCAACCTCTACTAGAGTGGCTTGCAAACAACTATAAAAGTTTTGGCGCAACATTAGAAATTATTACAGACAAGTCTCAGGAAGGATCCCAATTTGTGAGAGGTTTTGGTGGTATTGGAGGTTAGTGTTGCATTATGTATGAACATTTTATGTTTAAATAAAAATTTAAAATATGTTTTGAATCTAAAACATGTGCGGTTTTTTTTTAATATATTTGAAGATGATTACTAGTAAAATTAATATACTATCTGTAAATTTTATAAATAAATAGTTGTAAATTTAAATGTCAGTATACTTTCAAGTACTTGTTATGAGTCATTGTACGTGTTCATCTTAGAAATGCAATGCTTATAATAAAAATATTTTAAGGAATCAAATTCATATTACATGGAAAATAGCTCAAGGGATTGAAAATTGATATTAATAAACTTAATGAAGCTCCAATCGAATTTACTTTGCATAATTTATTTTCAAATGTATCAATTTGATATAATTACAGATATCAAACTAGATTTTTAAAGTAAATCATCTTGAATGTAAAATATAATTGAACAAACCTTTAATACAACAGTTTTTCGGTATATAGGAATCCTTCGCTACAAAGTCGACTTCCAGTCATTACAGGCTGATGAGCCTCTCGATGACGTCGACCTCGACGATTATTAAATTCGCGTCTTCGTCGCTCGGTCAGAGTCGACCAGGTAGCCTTCTATAATTATTCAAGTGCGCCATTTCGCTATTCCGTTATTTTTTTATGTTCTTTTCATATTTCGTACAGACAAACTTTTTCATTCTTCGTACGGAATCACTTGTATAAAAGTGTATTATCGTTTATTTAATTTATAGTGGAACATGAATTTTTTTGTTCTTCGTTAAAATACCACCAAACTCTGCAGTATTTTAATCAATTTGGATGTTCTTTATTATGTAGTTTAGTTGTTTGCAAATTTTTCATGTTTTATTTTTTTTATTATTCTGTCATTCTTACATGTATCTTTCGTATTTATTTTTAAACAGCACAAAGTGAGATAAAGGATGTTAAAATTTATTTCGTGACTCGAACATTCTAAAGATTTGTTTGCATGTCTTCATATTATTTATAATTATCGCATTCTGTAGAGAGTCATTAACAGGATAGAAGCTGTCATTTGTTATTTCTAATATTATGTCGCACGCTTCTCGTAAAATCGTATCAAAGTTCTATACATTTCTATTTATTTTTTTATTCTTTATTCGAAATCGCTTAGATTTTGCATGTTAGATATTTTAGATTTTAATCATAAATTGTTACTACGTTACTAGTTGAGAATATTATAAATAATCATTTTGGTACATTGCAAAAAGAATGCATTGAAGTATCCTGTAAATGCTGCAGATTTATAAATGTACCAAAGTGATTGCTTTGAAACAATTTATTTCACCTTTAAATTTTTATCTCATGTAAGTTATTCTTAAATATTCTGTATGCTTCTTATTAAAACATAAAATGAGGAAGACTCTGTAGTCTTTGATTAATGTTACTATTTAATGTTTTTATCATTTTACATTTTAAGATATCGTAACTAAAAATATAAGAGTACAAGGCTAAATTCTTCCTCTCGTAGTTAATACAAGTGTAATATCTATATTTGGCTATAATGACCTGGAGGGAGCACGTAATTCATCTCAATTTGTAATTTTTGCAGGTGTTTTACGGTACAAGGTGGACTTTCAGAGTATGCAGTTGGAGGAAGTTGAGTTCGACAACTTCGACTATGATGATTATTAAACTATTTGGACTCCAGTTTTGGATGTTTTTTGGAAAACTCACTCAGAATTAAAAAGTCACAAGAGAAGAAAGCAGCTACCAGAAAATAAGAAACGCCGGAAGCTATAAATGCGTCTGACTCGACATCTCTTTCTCTCCATCATTCCAAAACCGAAAGAAATGAAGATCGGATCAAAATAATGTACTTCTATTTTTTTCTATAGAAAAAATAAAAAAAAACGTGGTTCTGTGAACTCTATAACTCCGAAGGATCGAGAGAAAGAGAGAACTGGTGCTGTGTTGTAAACCTAAAAAAATAAATAAATAAGGTAACAGTCTGTGCTTGTGAGTTAAAGACTCGACACAGAGAAGACTGCGACAACTAACTAAAAGCCAGCTTGATGCCTGCCTACAACGTTGAAACGACGTTATGACGTCGCAATTTTCTATCGTAACGTTGACTCATCGTCGAGGCTGCTCTGAGGCTCGTTAAACCACATGTGCAAAATATCAACATATAAAGTTTGTTCGTTAGTAATTGCATTGATTGCAATGAAAAAAAAATTTTTAATTCGCGCACTCTGTGTCCTTTACATATTTTTTCTCGTTATTCTTGTAATTCTATTACCAATATCTTTTGGAAAGAGGATTTTCATTTCTTATTGTTTTTGTGATTTTTATCGAATTAAAAGAGTGTATGGTTGATGAAATTAATGAAGATTTCGAAGATTTGTATTGTTTCTCCAACGGTGGTAGCAGCTACGAGGCAGCCTTAACGAAGTCGGTCGATCTGCCAAGCGTTACCTCTGTTCGTATGGAGAATCACGAATGAAATGTAATAAATTGATTGCTATTACCGACATGGTGTACAATATTAAAAATACTTTGCATAAAAAACAATGTTACATAATTTAAAGAAATGAAAGATATTGAAATTGAAAAATATTGAATTTTAAATATCCACGGAACACAGAAATAATCTAAAAATTCTTCTAAATCTCCTTATTTCCTATAAAATGCTTATGTATCCAAGAAGGGTTGAACACGTAACAATTTGAATGAAGTAGATGGATATAGAAATATAATATTTTCATATTAACTTTATTACGCTATAAGTAATTTTTTTCCTTTTTATTTATTAATTTATATTAGCACAGAAATAAACATTTATGACCTATGGTGACATTCAGCCATATGGGCCACAATAATAAAACAAGACAAATAGAGTACTATTGGGAAAACAATTTTAGTTTATGTAAGAATTCTCAAATATTTGAAGCATAAATTTTTATATATTTGATATTATTTATTAATTTAAAAAAATATGTGTAATTAAATTTTCGTCTAGTCACACTAACTTTACAATCAACTTCAATTAAACTTTTTATGTACAATTAAAATTCTCTAATATCTTATATATTAATATATATTGTAAATAGTTTTTAGAAGATATTGCAAAATGTTTGCATAAAGAATTATTACAAAAAAAAAATTATATATATATATATATATATATATATATAAATAAATAAATAAAACTAATCAGTTTTTAACAATAATTAATAAACTATTAATTTCATACAACAAATTTTAATAATATAACAAAATTCAATTATAAATAAATTAAAATATTTTCTTAATTTAAATCATTTGATATACAGTGAATATAAATAGTGCTATGAAAATTAAAATTAGATATTTGCAAACAGATCGATTTATTAAATAAATATTTGCAAAAATATATCTCAAGTAATTCCTGAACTACTTTTTCGTAATTTAAGTAAAGAATCGTTTATCTTTATAAAAATTTTTATGCTTTCAACTAATTTTTTTAATCGTAAATTATTACAGAGAGTTTGGATACTTTAATGCTTATTAAAAATTTTATAAAAATCTTTGTTGTGTTAATTTTGAAATTTATAATTACTTTTTTTTTGTACTTTAATGGCTCAGTTGAATTTAAAAAATATTTTATACATTTTGTAAACTATATTATCAAACAATTGAGTTTACAGCTTTTAAAGTAGATATATGTAAAATATTTTTTTTAATCTGAAAAAGACTGCTTATTATAACTATAAAAATAGATTAGAATGTTCTTATAAGTTTTTGTATTTTGTATAATCATTTAAATCTAATGACAAATAATTAATTGTCTTTTCTTCATTTATGTAAATAGAAATATAAGATGACTAATTTAATGGATTTTTATTTTTAATAAATAAAAGCAATGAGAGTAATAATCCATTACAAGTGTAATTTTGTACAGTCAATTCAAAATTATTATAACTATATAACCATACTCTAATTTAATTTATATATATGAAATATTACCTAACTTTCATAATTATTTTAGAAAGCAATTAAGTAATTATGTTTTTATCACAAGAATTTGTTAGGTACATATTTTTCTAAATGGCATATAACGATTTAGAATAATATATAAACGAATTATTGTAAGTTATGTTAATTAGATTCAGATATTAGTAAATTAAGACTTGCATCTGTTATTGTTGATCCAATAAATTTTTCTTCTCCACCTCGAATACACAATTTTGGACCTGTTACTTTAGATTTTTTTTCATCCATCATGGTTGTTTTTACCCACTTTATACTAGAGCATTTTTTACAAGGGTTTACAGGAATTCTGTCAAGGCTTACAGTTCTATTTTCACAATTAGCACATTTAAAGAATCTTTTAACAGCATTGATAATTTTAACAGGATGTTGAAGCGTTTTACATAGATCTGAACCAGAAAATGCAACATATTTACAAACACTGCAATAAACAGCTTTGCAATTAATTTTAAACGTTTCCAACATTTTTATCTCTAATCTTTCCTTTGACTCGCCCTTTTTGAAATATAGTTCCATTTCTTCATTTTCCCTGTTTTGAATAAGATCACTATGAACTGATTTCATTTCCATCATTTTAAGAAATTTACTATTTACTTGTTCAACATTTTTTTCATCCTGATCATTTTCATCGTCTTTATCTTCACTTTTGCGTTTACGCTTTTTATCTTTTAATAACTCCTTATCCAGACGAACATTGTTTGGATTCGATTTTTTTATACTACCATTTCGTTTCACCCATTCAATAGCATTTAACTTGGCCCTATTTATAAGATTTTTTGGAATTGATTCTGAAAAGTTAATCATCCCTCCTTTCATTCCACTTCCGAGTTTTGGAGTGGGCAATTTAAATTTAATCACTTTCTTTTCTTCATTTGTAGGTGGTGAAAGTGAATTTTCATTATCATTGCACCCTCGAAGTTTATTCAATCTTTCTAAATCTTTTTTTGCTTGACTACTTGAAAACTCAACAGTGGTTTTCTTTACTTTGCATTCTGGTTGTACTTTATATTGGGTTTTCTTTTTTTCCACTGCAGATTCATCTCCTCTCAATAAGGCCAAACGTTCACAATCCTTTTTAAAAAGGGCTTCATTACGTCGGGCTGGAACAGCAATAAAAGGTAATGCATCAGGATGACGTTGTTGTAAGGCCCCGGTTTGTTTGGAAGCATTTTTGGAAATTCCAAAAGCTCTGTTTATTGAGGAAGTTTGAAGTTCGGATCGTCTGGAATATTTTCCGTATTCTTGTTTTATATGATAAATACAATATTCGCAATTGCTTAAATTGACTGGAGCTGTGCAAGGTTCGCCATTTTTTTTTATTGATTTGCATTTTCCTAAATCTCTTGAAAAACCTAATATTAGAATTTTTTGAGAATTATTAACAGAAAGTGTAGCTAAGTCCTTGTTATCTCTAGATTCTAGAATAGAAGGATTTAAAATACAAATAACAGTACCGTTCGATACTTTCCAAAAATTTTTATATGCACTACTAAAAAGAAATACTGAAATAGTTTTCATATCCATACCAAGATCAGTAATTTTCCAAATGCAATACTGATTACCTTTCTGTGAAGTTTTAGTCATGCTTTTATTTAATATTATTCCTGCAATTACCCAATCTTCATTTGGATTTTCTACAGATTGATTCATTAAATGCAATTTTACCGATGAAACAGAAACTATTTTTCGACCTTGCATTTTTTCAATCAATTCTGATGACGAAACCAAAGGTTTAATAATCTTTAAACCAAAAACTGGATCTTTATATACATTTCTTTTAATTGAATTACTTTTCTCCAATAAAGGTCTTGAATCATTTGATTGTGGGCTATCAGTTTTTGAATTAAAAGAGTTACTATTATTCTTGTAGTTTATATTATTTGATGAATTAAAATTATTTCCTTTTTTGGGACTAGAATTAAAATTTATATCTTCTGATTCTTTGTCCTTTAATAAATGTTTTATCTCTCTCCCATATTCAGAATATTGTTGTTTTTCAAAATATTTCTTATCTTCATCATCGGAGGAATTTGCATTATCATCAACATATGAAACTGATTCATTTGCTAATTTTGAAGATTTTATTTCCACAGTTTTATCAATAAAATTTGTAGAAACATCATCGATGAAGTTGTAATCAAGCTCTTTTATTATAGTAGGTTTATTTTGTTCTGCAATATCTGTATCACTATGATTTAAATCATCACTATCTATATTTGCCAGGAGATTGGCAAGAACATCTTCATCAGATTCAACATCACTCATCATTTGAGACTATTATGAAAATAGTTTATTCTACAAATCTGCAAAATACAAAATGCAGTATTAATTTTTTGAATCAATATTTATAACATAAAACAATAAATAAACAAATTCCTTCAAAATCAAAAATATTATTAAGTCAATTATTTTGTAATGTGTTTTTAAATTTATAAGATATCAAATACATTAAATTTTGTAATAAAATATACTTGCCTTAAATTTAATAAATAAATAAATATATATATATATATTTATATATACATGCACAAGTATGCATGCGTGCGTGCATGTGTATGTATATGACAATATTATTCAAGTTTGGCAAATTATTTCAAAGATAAAATGTATTATGATTGACCATTGTTAATGCTCAACTATATAATGCTTATATACATATATATATATCACGTTATTTATTTTTGATTAATGGACGTTTTTATAAATTGATAATTCAGTCGCAAGTAACAAATATCTGACGATATTATAATTTTACATTCACTATACGTCGACTGTCGCCTACACTCGTCAATCCTAAGAATCCCGCCAATTTTACTCGGTAATGTGTGTAACTTTTAATACCGAGGATGGCGTTATGAAGGGCGCGAACTTTAAATTTTAAAGAAAATAGTCAATTCCATTTCTCATTATATTTCGTTCTAAGTTTCATTTCAATTTTACAAATTATTTATATTTGAATTTGGAAAACGATATCTTCAAAGCATATATTATTACATAAATTGAATGAATTAATTATAAAAATAATGATTCTTCTCTTACTCTTAATACGCTTTAAATGCAATAAACAAGTGTCGAATACAATGTTGTACTAATGATAAAATTAGAATGAAGTTTTTTATATTTAATGTCCCAGCTCATCAAATATACATATATGCATATGAGTGTATGTATGGGTGTGTGCGCGTACGCGCAAGCGCTCGTGTGTGCTCGTGCAAGAATTTAACAAAAATTTCATATAATAAAACCAATATTTTAAACGAATTTTGACGATGTACAAATAACTGCCATAGGTGACAAGAATAATAAAATGAAATTCATAAATAAAAAATAAAATTACCATCGTACACCGATAATCTTTCAATTCTTAGGCATTATACATTTCTGTGAAAAATCATCTTATATAGATGATTTAGATACATAGACAAACATACATACACAAATAAGCATTTGGTAATAAAATTTATATCAACTGAGATTGATATTTTACTATAGCATTTGCCCAGTAAAATAAGTATGCAATCAATAATTAAAACAACACTTCAAGCCTTAAAATAAGAATCTTTTACAATCTTTTATCATCTGGAGAGATACATTATCCGAGTGCGTACATCACCAGTGCCTGACACCTAAATCTGCCTGCCTCTTTTATTTGATCGCTTATCTGTAAAAAAAGAAAAAAAATCAAACGTATAAAGCATAAAAGAGGAAAAGGCATCACTTCGGGGTGCATCGTCGAAGCTAATCGTCGACCCGCGACCGTAGGGCAATACGAATTTTAAATTACCGCAAGACACGCTCCCCAACAATTCGCGCGCGTTCAAATCGATCCGGAACGAGGGAGAGCCGAATAAGACCAAGTGAAACGGCAACTACTTGTGAAATATTCACCGCGAGGGCGGTCATTCCGACCCGGCTCGTCGTGGTGGAAGGGGACGAGGTTCGGGGGTAAGAGAAGAATCGGAAAAACGCTGTGAGAATACGTTCGTGGTGCCTCGAGGTAGAACGTCTTGCGTTCTCGTGCTACTTATTTTTCATTGGGGGGGAAAAGCTTATTCCCGCCGTATTCGGTGTGCCAGCCTCGTAAACTATTAAAGGTTGTGGGAGCCGATGCTGTTCGGATGCCGCTGCCTTACCATGTACTTCCTTATCTACTACCGCTGCTACCACTACAACAACCACAATCACTACGCTACCGTTACTACCCCTACTGCTGCTGTTGTTACTACTACTACGCGCGCCCGTGCGCGCACACAAACAACTCAAAGTGCATTTAATGTTGGCCAATTGTCAATATAGGGCCAAGATGCAGCGCGTCTCGGTATTGTGGCATCAAGTGGAGTTCTGCGGAAACGCTTACAACATTTGCCAACATTTGCTTTCAATTTACAGACTTGCAATGATATGATATTCAGAATCCAAGAAAATCAATCTTTACTTTGATACTAAAGAAAGGTGTCTTATAAGAAAAGATTTGCAAATTCTTGTACGAATCAATGTTTATTTATTATCTAGGCTATTATACTTCTGAATTGAAAAGTTCAAATAAAAAATTACTGCATAATGTAAAATTAAAATTAAATGCATTGAATTTAAAATTGTTACTTTTTTCTTTTATTTTTTTTTATTACAAAGACTATTACCATTTTTATGAAACTCACAGAATAAAGAACAGAATGTAAGCTGTAGATAAACTTTTATAAATATTATAAATTATTCAATTATGTATTTCAATACAAAAAAATTATTATAAAAGTATTTTATTGTATACAAAGATAATAATTATGATAAAATTTATAAATTCATTTTGTTATGCAAATTAAACGTCTATACACTTCATAATATATCCGTATGTGTACTATACTAACAATTATTTCGAATATTCTTTTAATATCGTGAGTTATATTTCTCGAAGTATAAAATTCAAGCGTTTTGTTTTAATAAAGTAATTATGGTGAATGAAATTTAATTGAAAAATAATCGAATGAAATATAACACTAATAGAATTAAATTTAAAACTATATCTTTCGTAATATCATTGAATAATAATAAATGAATTCCTTTTATTATTAGGATGGAATTAATTGCTTTTTTAAACTCGAAAGTCATTCATGTAGCAATTCTTAAAATCTGCAAATTAATTAATTTTTGTTATTAGTGTTCACGCGAAGTGTATTATCATAAAAAAATAAGTTATATTATTCGTTATCTTACAATATTAAGCAATATAAATAAGTTTGATATTAATGGAACAATTTTTATTAATTAATAAAATATTACTAGACGTTTCTATGGTCCGTTATGATAGAATCAGATAAAAAAATCATACATTTAAAATTTATTTTACGCAATGAAGCTCTGTAAAAAGTTATTTTTTAACCTTCAAGTTGTTCATTTCTTATATTTTTCATTCTACGTATTTAACGTAAATAAAAGGGCTGTATAAAAATGAAATTGAAGTATTGTTGTTTCTTGATTCTATAAGAAGATACGATAATTTCACCCGAAAAGTATTATATTTCGAGTGGAAAAATTTGCCTTAAAAAAAAGCTTGACATCAATATTAAAATATTCTATTGATTTTTACTTTATAATTTATTCTATTTATAAAATATTCTATCGATTTTCACTTTATAATGAAATAGTATACAAATGTCACTTGGAAGGGTCCGATAGCTTGAAGACCTTAACTGGTATACCAATTCATAAATCATATGATAGGTGTAAAATTAATATTTTATTTTTCATTTTTATGCTCTTTATACAACTTTTTATTGAAAAAAAATATATGCATATTGCAATACAATTTTATGTCACTTTTACATAATTATAATTTTTGATAATCCATACTCTGATATGATATGACAATACAAAAATATTATTCTGCATTTTATAATTTTTACCTTTTCTGCGCTTACTGTTTATAAAATTCCTGCTCAATTGTTTATCTTCGAAAAGTTTTTTTTCAACTTCCAATATAAATATTATATTTCATTGTGAATGATGCAAGTAAAAGGGATTTAAAAATGTCGAAAATAGTTGAGTTCGTAATGTGTACTTTTCAGGTATCGTCACATCAATATTATACATTAGAAACATATTGGTCTTTTGATATGAGCTCTTTTGTAAAACTTAAATATGTATAAATCGTCGACAATCTGCATTCGAAAAACCAATTTTTCGTATAAAACCCAGAATGAAAACGTATGAATTGCTATTTCCGTGTTCGTATCGTACATAAATTAAATTCGATTTCATAAAAGGCTTCGGAATGCTATTTAATATTTTTGTCTTATATTATCGATGGGCATCAACGACATTTATCCCTACAGGCGTCTTACATAATTACAAGTCGCGATGATTACGAGAATACGAAAGACAAAATGGTTTTCTTTCGTCTATGACTTATTTTTAAGACGTTGGGCTCTTTTAAGTTTGCAGCTACACGCATGGAAACGCCTCGCTATTATGCGCGCGCCATTTTGGAACGAACATTCCAAAATTTATCGTTGAGCTCGTTGCGAGTGAGGCGGAGGCGACACGAATTCATTCCTATTCCTTCCTTAATTCCCGTAGCCATGGGAGGAGGATAAGGTAGCGGCTGCTGAAAAACTTTTCACCGCCCAATAAATAAAGTATCGCGAGATTGGCTATTGTCACTCCAACTCGAGTCGCCAGAGCCGTTAAAGCGGTCGCTGCATGGGCGTCGAGGCAGTGACGCGAAATCATTCAGGCGCAGTCCCATTCGAGACGTTAGAACGTTAAAGGAAGATCGTCCGTCCTTCCTTGCGAGTAGTGTTCGAGAAAAAAAAACAAAAATAGGAGGGCGCGCATAACTTTTTCTGCAGCCGCCGTTTTCGTGCCTCCCGGAGGAGGAAGGACGGCCGTAACAGGTGTCGGGGCCCCAAAAGACAACCTGTCTCAACTGCACACTCCTCGGCTTCGCAGCCGTGTTCGCGCGTGTGCGCGCTCGCTCGGGAGATTGAGTGCGAGCGAGAGGGTGCGAGGCTTCAGGGAGGGGCGATCGTGGGAAGGGGCTCGTGACGGCCACGGGGACTCTGGTGGGGGAAGGAAGCAGCTGGTCGCCGGAGAGGACAGCCGGCGCGAGTCCGAGGAGCCTTCTGCACTGCAGTGGCGCGCGACTACATTTTTCATAGGGTCGGAATCGTCGCAACGGGCGTCGGGAAAACTCCGTTGGCCTTTAATGATTACCTCGTCCCGTCCCCCTGGTCGCTCAAATTCTGGCTCCCGACGAACCTGAGCAGGTGGAAAGTCTGTTTTTGCAAAGACTTTTTTATGGCCTGCTGCGGCACACCGATCCGTATAATCGGGAAATATAATGGAGGCGATCGGAAGATACCGAGGCGAGTCAAGCTTTCATCAAATTGAGTAAGATTAGATTGGGCTTAGGATCGAGTTGCCATTATTGATTCGTTGTTTGGGGTTTACGGAGAGGTTTATAAATAAATGGTTCGGCGACACAATATTTTGAGCTTTCAATTTTTCAGGTTAATTTCATAGGTTGTGCGCGTGGCACATGTAAGTAGATCGTTTAATTGATGAAAGTTTAGAGCTCGTTATTTTAGGTGGCAGGGAATAAATAAGCTCTTCTAGTGTTCGTCAATGTAGCATACTTCGCTTTGAAATTCCAGGAATTAGGGAGGGCTTCGACTATCCGTGTAGGATAGACGATGGCAGACTTTTATAATTTGCGAATCACTCATTTATACGATAATTTAGTAGTGGCCGATGCTTTTATTTGCTCATCGTGCGAGCCAGTTGGCATTTAAAAATAATCCTCGCTTTAAACGTGTGTTACCGCAGCGTAGTTGAGCCAAATTTAATTTATGAAGCTGCATTTTCATAGATGAAGCGTATTGATTGCAATCGGTGTACTGTAAAAGTCAAAAGCCCTAGAGACCCCCGAAATCTTTTGCGCTCCAGTCGAACTATTGTGCAAGAATAATTCCAGGCAGTGTCAATATTGTCAGTAAATCTTTCCTTCGATGTATGGTGACTCGTAATGCTTAAAATATAAGCACTAGGCTTTAAAATCATATTGACAAGACGTCGTCAACGAAGCACACTAGATCCAAGGTCTTGCATTCGTCCGTAGCTTAAAATTAGAAGTAAAATAAAAATACCTCGCTTCAGTACATGTGCATTTTAAGGCGTTCGAGCGATTAAATTTATCACGAAGAATCGCGAAGGAAGAAACAGGTCGAGCTTGCTACGTCAACGAGGAGGTCAGAAAGCTCATTGCCGAGGAGATGGCGAGCGGATAAATGGCGCGCGGCCGCCGAGGATCTGATCCTTTGCGAGCACGCCGAGTACCAACCGCCAGCTTCCACCCCCACCTTTGCCCTTCATCACCCTTAACCACCCGATGGGCTCAATCGGTTTTGATGGGTCGGTGAGAGGGGCTCGGCGAGCGTGACATCGAACTCCTTAACGAGACAACTCGCCCTCGCCTTTCCCGAAGACCGTCCGAGCATTCGTCGGAACTTGGCGCACCTTCCGTCTACCAGCAGTCCTTCTGTACCTGACTGTCTTTTCCACGATGATGGTTCGAGACTTGTCATTAAAAATACAGGCGGAGGAAATCGAAACTTTAGCGGTGTGGTGCTTGACGCGACCGGAACTTTAACGAATTATAAAATAATTGCCCGTGATATTGGATGCCATGATTTTATAAATACCACTTTCCTGAATTATTTTGCTTCCGTGTATTATAATGCGCGCGGGTAAAGGCAAATAATACGCGAGTAATTAAATTAGCAACATTATTAATTTTAATCCATTATTATTTTATTTATGGACGATTAACGTTTGATATGCTCGGATACACAGTCGTTCATACATTATGAAAATTCCAAGGACTATAATAATAATATTGTAAAGTACAAGAGCCGATGCATCTCGGGACGGATTTCACGTACATGTGCGTTGGGTATTCATCCTTATTTGTTAAATATAAATTACATATACGCTTTCATGAGATTACCGATTTCATAAATAAAATAAAAAACCAAAAACAATAGGGGCGGGAGAGACGAATAGGGATGCTGGTGGTGGTAATTGATGGTTTTTTTCGAACTGTCTAGGCAATTTATCGTGTACTGCTTACCTTTTGCATACCTTTACTTTTCTTAGGTATACATATAAAAAAGTCCTCTCTTATTGTTGCTATGCGTCAAACTAAAATTAACTTTTCGGACAACCTGGTTTTATGCTAGAATTTTCCGGAATTTTCCAAACATTTTCACGACACGGAAGTTTCTGCGCAAAAGATAGTTGTTGTTTATCTAATTGCCTGAAAACATACGAGTAATTGATCAGCTGGCGTACAACATACTCAAGCCCGCAATACCAGCGTACGATAAAGCTTATTATATAGAAACAGGGCCAAAAGACTATTATTAGAACGAATTGATTTTTAACTACTTACATTTTATAATTATTTCATATTGTGAAGAACAAAAGGATAATGACATATCATGAGTGTGCAAGCCATGGATAATAAAACTTTAAATATATGCCGTCATAGAATTACTTTATGCATAATTATAATATTTCAAAGTTTTTCTTTTCTAGCCTTACGTAAAAGAGTTTCAAAGTTAAGCAAACACTAGTAATTA
Organism: Ceratosolen corneri; assembly: GCA_030522565.1. Taxonomy (NCBI): domain Eukaryota; kingdom Metazoa; phylum Arthropoda; class Insecta; order Hymenoptera; family Agaonidae; genus Ceratosolen; species Ceratosolen corneri. Next base: position 5,838 of record JAPYYT010001556.1, on the reverse strand, counting down.
ATCATTCATTTGGATTATGAAAATCAAACTAATAATAACGCTAATACAAAACACATCAAAATATTTATTCACAAGCATTTTATAGACCATTGAATTTTAGACCAAATTTACGTAAACTCTGAATATACTTTTTATAAACATTTCTTTGTAATTCTTATTTGTTTATAGCTATCGTTGATTATAGTGTATTATTCTTATAAATTTTTTTTAAAAATAATTTTCATAGTATACTTATCATTATAGTGGCAAAATTTAAGAAGATTCATGTCAATGCTACGTATCTCGAGGGATTTCTAAATCTGAAATTGAGTCAGCTGCGTAAAAGGGAAAGCAAACAGAATTTTAATTCTTGTATTAAAAATAAAAGACCGAACCTTTAAATTGAGATAATGTAATAAAAATAACACTATAGGCATTAGAGACGTTTAATTTTAATTGTACATCCTCGTTTAATACTTCTTGATTTTGTAAGCGAGACATTAAAGTATTTAATTTTGCTTTTAGCATAATTAATGTTTGTTCTTGTATTATAAACCACTAATATAAATTAAATGCAATGAAATTATTATAAATTGTATTATAATTTGTCGGGTATATTTTATTTTTACGCAATTGTACGATTAATTTTGAATGACAACATTTAAAAGCAAATGTATTATTATCAACTATTTTCATTTCATCTTTTTAATATTAAGCATTGCGTAATGAATATTTTAATTACATCGATACACAACTTCAATTTCGAGTTTAAGATGTATTAGAGCAAATTAAAAATTTCTTACTATATTTATTTCCAATTAACATTCTGATTCGCTTTATAATGCGAATAAAATTTTATACAAATTTCAATTGCCTTAAACTAAGACTGATAATACAAATGAATAATTTTATATATAGCATATCAATAATTCGCAAACTAACGTTCATACTTTATTCAATTAATTCCATAATTTATCACAATAAAATTACCAATTCTAAAGTATATTAAAAAAATCTAGTCAATCAATAACTGACTTAGATATATTACCATCACATTAAAATAATGGATACTTCGTAAAATTTAGACATACGCCAATTCCTTAAAGTTTTGAGATTTTTTTATATTTACACGGATAAAAAGTATCTTTAGCTCAATGTTTGACACATTTCTCTTTATCAATGCAATAAACTATGCGGCTAAAGTATAAAAAGTACTTTGGAATAAGCTGTAAAACTAAAAGCAGAATCAAACCGACATTACAATATTCACATATATTATGTATTATTAGGCTACATCTAGTCCATGATAGATAAATCGACATGACAATACATTAATGGCTTGCATAAAGACTTAATTAAATGTAGCCTTGTAATATTTAGCTTCGTATATTTCCTTTTATGAGCTGCATCTTAATTGCCTCGGGCGAGGAATCGAGAGAGCTAGATCAGAGCTTACATGTACCTCGCGATGATCCTGCATTTTTACATCGAGTGTATTTTACTGACCTCCGCGTTTTTCATCCCTTAAATCCGCATTCGCTAAATTAATACGTTGCCGCATACGAGAAGGGCATTTCGAAAGAAGGAAAAATCGCGCACCTCCGCCGTAAAGTTATAGGTTCGACGCGGGCATAGCGACCTCGAGTTTGCCATCATCGTAGGCCGTCGCAATGTAGTGGCGACGGCGCTGGGGCGGTAGCGGGTGGTGACGGTCTGGCGGTGGGTTGGTGGTGGGGTAGTGGCGACGGCAGTGGCGGCTTAGTGTCGGGAGTGCGCGCGGAAAATCACCGCGAGGGATACGAGCGCGGGAGTCCCGAAAACTCGTTATCGAGCTCGTTCTACGAGCGCAAAGAGACCTGAGCCCCTCGTAACCCTTTGCCCACCCCCCCTCCTCACCATGCGCCACCACCGGCTCGCCCCACGTCGCCAGGCAGGTGGGCGCTCGCTCTTCCCTCTTATCCGAACCGTGGAAAGGCCACTCAGCCGGGCCCGCGGCCCCTCGCCCGCATCGTCGTGCCTCGTTTTCGGGAACGTCGCCACCCCAGGATGGCACTCGGGTAGCGTCGCGATCCCGGCGCAGCTTATCCGTGTCGTGACTGCAGATCGAGGCGCGCGGAGTTCCTTGGCATCCTCGTTTTCAGGACGGGAAATATTGCGCGAGGTGCCGAGCAGTATAGATGCGAGCTTTGATCGGGCGCGCAAAAATGCGATAAATAAGGCTCCTTATTATTCGCGTATGCGCGAAAGAATTTATAGCCACGCAGGTTTGATGCTTACTTTGCCGCCGCATTGTTATTTTAAATGACACGTGCCTTCATTATTTATAGAGTTTTGGTATAAAAAGTGACTATTTGAGATTCGGCAGGCTAATTAATGATCGCTTGTTTTAACGAACCATTTGTTCGATGAAGTTTTCCTTATAAATAACTACGAAAAATCACGCGCGCATAAAAAGTTTGAAAATTTACTTAACTTGATAAAATTTTAGTTATATGCCAACTTCCAACTAAACATTAATCAATTCTTTACTTAAATTTTTTAATTCAATATTAGCATCGCGCCTTTTATAACTGCAAATTCGTTTTAGCCATTAAATAAAATTTAATTAAAGCTCTCTAATTATCCTTGCGTACGTATAATCGATTTTTAAATTAAATATTCAGGGAATTAGACAGTAGTGCAAGTGATTTTTCTCATTGCATTTTACGGAAGTAAAATTTATCTGGAATATATTGCCACGTGGTATTAATGAAAAAAAAAATAGTTTAAATTAATAATTTAGTTGCAGAGAAAGTCACGCAGCGGCATATAGCTCTTAATATTATAAACAAAACAATCTTAAAATATATTTTTCCCTAAAGTTTTCCTTTTTAAACTGGTAACATGATTATTTAAGAAAGTCAGAATCATCTAAAATTCATTGAGATTATATAGAAAAGTTTTTTTACTTTAGCCAAATCTGAAAAATCTTTGCAAAACCTAATTTTTTTTATAAAAATTAATGTGTTTAAAATGTTTTTAAAAAAAATTTTAAATGTTATTATTCTTTTTGAAATTCGACTAGAAATTTTTTATTTCTCATTATATTAAAGTCTCAATTTCCTTTACCATTTTTATATTTTTATCAGTTAGATTTTTTTCCTTGAACTATGTTATTGCGTATATATGGAAGTTGCAAGAAAATTAACACGTAAATTCTTAACTCTAGAGAATTTCAAAACACGAAGAGATACTGCGATGCTATATATATATATATATATATATATATATACATAAACAAACTTTTAATTTCAATGTCTTTATTGAAAAACAGGTGTTTGAAATTTTATATATTCATATTTATATTTTTATGGAATTATGAAAACGAGATATTTTTTGCCATTATAATATCAAAATTGTAAACAATAATAAATTATCAAGTAGCTTCTGTAGTTCTTATCTTTCAATATGAATTTATTAATTATACTATTGCTATATCAAAAATAGCACAAAAGCTGTTAGTGTATGACTTTTAAAAATCATCAAGTACGGATTTAGACAAGTATTTATCTTTTTTAAAGAAAGTTTCTTTTATATCAATGTTGTTTATTTCTAATAATCCATTAATTTTCAATTTTGTAACAAAAATAAAATTATTGCGAAAATTAGTTTTAAATTAGCAATTATATGTGATTTTTTGTCATTTGAAATCTGAGAATTCAATCGTTAATGTTCCATAATTTTTCTGAAGGGAACAAAATATTTGAAAGATATTTCAATATGGTACAAATTAAATATCATATAGATTAATACAATTTTTTCAAATTCTCATGGAAATTAAATCTAAACTGGAGAAGTAGTCTACACAATAGATTATTATTTCAAAGGCTATTTAATAATCGACATTTGCGCTCCCACAATCTACTGTAATTATTCGAAATACAGACCTTACAATTAATGATAGTAAATCGTTTATGACTTACACGTTAACATATTAAACATTTTATGTAAATATTCATCTGCTCGATTCTCCTATTCCATGTATTTCTATTACATTTTGGTAACTTTCCTAAAAGCCGTTGAAATAAAATTTCAAATATATTGTTATATAGATGAATATATTACTGATCGTAATTCCTAGAATCAGTTTATAAAACCGTTGAATTAAAAAAAAATATTTTTTTCAAACAAAATCTTAATGCATGTTTTCATTACAATTTTTACAAAATACAAATATTTCCGAAACTAATAAACTCGTGCTGGACTAAATAAAATTTCCGTTATTCGTACAATGCTACTATTTTTACATATTAATGACAAAAAGTATCTTCTTTTCATTTTCTGTTAAAGAAGATAATAAGTTAACAGAATATATATATTTATTAAATTCAATACGTTTTAATTTTTTATATCTTTAAAACTGTATTTACACGTAGTGCATTAGTAGATTATTTAGGAAGTATATTTTAAAAAGACAAAATTAATTTTTATTAACAATAATTTATTAACAATAATTTTTAACTGTATTTCAGATTTTTAGCAATTAAAAAGCTACTAATGAATATATTGTTCTAATTATAAACATTTTCGATGAGAGAATAAAAATTTTTTAATATTAACGTATTCAATGGATATGTTGATTTGCTGCCCTTTTATGTGGTTTTTGCCTTTGATTTGTCTTTTTCTTTTTTCTTTTTTGTATATTACTTTATGACTAATATTTTTGTACCAATGAATTAAAAATCCAAGTTTATTTTTAACTTTATAAATGCTGCTAAATATATGGTTTTTAAAAACAATGAGTGTTTTTTCTTGTAATATGAATTATATACGAATGAATTCTATATAGAATGTCAAGATCCTTTGGAAAAAAATTATTTTTCGAACTTTATTATTAATATTATAATTTTACAGATAAATAAATAAAGAAAATAAAGATCATTAGTCTAATTATACACATTTTAAGAATACTGTTCAATAATTTAAGGAGAAGAAAGAGATTGGAGCTTACGTCTCTAATTAAACTCTATTGCATTTTCCGTGTTATAAAAATTAGGAATAGAAATTATCTCTGTAAAAGCATTTCCGTTTATTGACATATTGTATGATATACCGTTTTCATAGAAATTCATGTATTTCTATTTTGTTTACGTGAAAAGCATCAAAGCATCGAAGTTTGCACAATATTTTGCATAATGCATTTTATTCCTTTTTTGAAGTAATCCGTTATTCATTCAATCATACAAAATGCCAGATTTAAAAGAGAAACCACAGATTGTTTATCTGCATTGCACGAATGACTAGCAAGTCCACAGCCAATAAAGTTATTCTAGCCTAGATGTTCTTCTCTTGCTCTCCGTCTTACACTCAATGTACTTTTTCTTACCCTTTAGGTACTCCACTTTCTCACTCTCCCTCGCTCGTCTTCACTCCCTTTTGCCATACAGTACGTCTCTCTCCCTTTCTCTTCATAAGTTCGTGGACGAGTGGCACGGACGGCGCTGCCAGGGGAGACAGAACGAGGGCGGGTGAGAGGGGATCACCGTAAAAGAGAGAGAGAGAGAGAGAGCGCGAGTGCATTTACTTGCATGCAGTACTGGTGGAGAGAATCCGTACAGAGAGGGCAGGAGTGTTTCCTCCTTCTCCATCTCACTACCTCCCGTTGTTTCTCTCTCTTTGTCTGTCTGTCTGTCTGTCTCTTTCTCTCTCTCTCTCACTCTTGGTCCGTTCTGCTCTGTTCTGCTCTACTCTGCTTTCTCTCTCTCTCTTTCTGTAAAGCTATGGTGCCTATGACTCGATTCCTTTCCCTTCCCCCGGCAACCCGTGTGCATTTCACTAACGAAACTCCCTCCCTCATATCGTCGTTCGCTCACTCACTCT